>JAFBJY010000407.1:0-145299 GCA_016801885.1 Toxotes chatareus | reverse complement strand
AAACCCTCAGAAACAGTTTATCAAATAATAGTTACTTGGATGGCATTAATTTAGCCTCCAGTAAGGGGAAAAAAACCCTTGGGGTTTTTGTTGATCAAGATTTGCCCTTTAACTCATATAAAAACAAGTCTCTAGGACCCTTTTCTTTCACCAAGCAATATCAGTAAGATTAGGAAACATTCTGTCGCAGAGTGATGCTGGAAAAACAGTCCATGCTTTTGTTACTTTCAGGCTGACTACTGTAATTCCCTTTATTATCAGGATGTTCAGTTAACTAATTCAAAAGCATCCAGCTGATCCAAATGCTGCAGAAGCGAGAGTACTGATTGGAATTAGCAAGAGATCACATTACTCCTGTACTAACTTCTTCATTGGCTTCCTGTAAAATCCAGAATTGATTTTAAAATCCTTCTCCTTACATATAAGGCCCTCAATGCACAGGCTCCTTCATATCTCAAAGAGCCGATATAGTACCATATCATCCTAACAGATTGCCTGTTCTTAGAATGCAGGTTTGCTTTAAGGTTCCCAAAATCTCTTAAAAGTAGAATGGGAGGCTGAGCCTTTTTAGCTATCAGGCCCTCTCTCCTGGCGGGGAACCAATTGCCAGTTTGCCTGGGAAGCAGACACTCCTCTATTCTTTAAAAACGAAGCTTAAAACCTTCTTGTTTGATGAAGCTTATAATTAGTTGTAGTTACAGTACAGTCCCAGTTATTGCTGTCCTTATAGCGTAGTCACAATTATCTCTTATAGACACTGGTGTTACAGTTAAGGGATATAGTTCTTGTGTAGGGCTGGGTCAGGCAACTGAATCATCCCCAGTTAATGCTGCTATAGGGCCTAGGGCTGCTGGGGGACATCCCATGATTTATCAAGTGACTTCTTTCTTCTTTCTCTCTTTCTCCTCAGACCCTCACTCTCAAATTCTATTAGCCTCCTATTACATGTCATTAACTCTGTGTCCTCTTCCTGTCCTGGGTAGTCCTGTGTTTGTTTTCTCTGCCCTCTTTCTCTTGTACTCTTACTGCAGGTACCTTCTTGGTCTTCGGCCCGGAGAGCTGCATGTCCTATGGTCCTGGCTCCACCCACCTGCTGCTGTTTATTGTTTATATAATGATCTATTTCTAACATGTTTAATGTTCCAGTTCTGCTACAGATAAATATTTGATTATTCTTTTGCAAACTGTAATGTAAATAATTACCAGTCATGACAGCTTTTTTGCCTCTGCGTGCTCTGTTTCATAATTTAATCTGCTGAGCACACATTATCCAATAACTGTTCACTAACTGTAATGTAAATACTGTATGCTGCATGTCCTTCTCCTCCTCTCCTCCATTCCTAGCTGTCCTATCTTCCTCCTTTTCCTCCTTTCACCCAGCCCGGCCATCAGCAGGAGGGTCCCCCATCTGAGCCAGGTTCTGCTCAAGGTTTCTTCTTGTTAAAAGGGAGTTTTTCCTTGCTGCTGTCGCTTTAAGTGCTGATCTGGGGTCAGGCTCTGGGTCTCTGTAAAGCGCTTTGAGACAATTTTGATTGTGGAAGGAGCTATATAAATAAAGTTGAATTGAATTGAATATGACATAAGGACAACTCACATCATTAAAGCCCAATTAAAATTTAAATCTTCCTAATGACGCCTGTTCTCTACAAACAGGGGGAATCTATAATTTTATTTTTTTTATTTTTTAAGGGAAAATAAATATTGGAAAATGTTGAAATGATTAAATGCTGAAAATGAAATTCCCCTGAGAGGAAACGCTTCAAAAACCCTCCAGAAAATCCAGTGCCTTCACACAGCACTTGACATATTTTAAAATTTCAACACCTTGTGTTGAATTGTTTTCCTCTGAAAAAGTAGGACAGTGATCCACCCAAAAGACCAAAAAAGGTCACACCCAAACTGCTCTAATCCATTATTTTGACCATTTCATCATTTATCATTTTCAAGAAACAGTCACATTTTTTTTGCTTGTATTTTATTTTTTGATTCCTATCAACTCAATTTTTGATGAATCCTGTGATGAATTTTTGGTCATGTAAATGTTTTTTTATTGATCAGTGAATATTTTTAACCGCCTGTGCCAAAATCCAGTTTGAGTCGGGGTCTCATCTGGAAGTAAATTCAAAACGTGAGACCAGCTGAGTTTTGGGGACCATTATCAAGTCTCCCTGAGGCACATGTTGAGTGATGGAATTTTCCCATTTTCCCTTTTTAATGTCCGGCATGCCCCACTTTTTATAGTACAGACTCATCACTCAGCCCCCAAAGGGCCCTAATAAGATAAGGACAGTTTTAAAATTTCGTCTTTGCAAAAAGGGAAAATGATGATGCAGGACTTCTTTTCCCAGCCCCAGCCCCTTTTGGGGGACGTGCGATGTTTGGGGATCAACCTTCTGAGGACAAATTAAAAAATGATCTACAAATAACCTATTTTCCTTGAATCGTTAGTGTCAAACACCCAAAAGCCCTTTTTTTCTTATAGATCAAAAATTGGATGATCTGAGTTTAGTAACTCCTCTGTTTACTGAGGTCTCTGTTAAAAGATAAAAGGTTTTTTTGGGTGCTGAGTTTAACTCTTTTTATAAAGTAAAAAAAAAGTGTTTAAAGGGGTTTTTAAAGTCATAAAAACTGCATTAATTTGTCACTGATTGCTGGTACATTTTCAAATAAATAGTTTTACGTTTAAAAACCTTAAACCAATCCAAATTGAAAGGGCCCTTTGGGAAGGAGTGTGAATGTGTGTTTTTTTTTCAGACACACACACATGGAGACAAGGGGAAGCCTGGGGAACGCAAGAGGGTTCGTTTTTCTGTCCCCCCGCAGGAAGACCCTGGAAGGGGGAACTCTTTGCAGGAGAAAAAAAGTTAATTTTGCCCAAGCCATGACAGGGTCTCTGGCCCATCTGAATTCAGATGAAGAATGAAGGGACACAAAGCTGAAATGAGTAAAGGATATTAAACACAGATTCAGTCCATCTGGGAAAGGCCCAACTGTACAACATGACTCACAGAAAAAGCCAGAGCACAGAACAATGATAGCAAAGTCAGCAAGTCAGAAAAGGAATTGAGGAGGACAGCACCCCCAGCACTGGGCATTAACTTAGACGGTTGGCTCACCTTCTTGAAATCCTTCTTTTTGCTGAAATTTATAGAGTGGTCTTGTGAGCCCAAAGCAAGGCAGAAACCAACAGTTTTTTAAAAACAAGATGAGTCAAAAATTTTAACCCTGCCTAGGAAAGGGGAACTGTGGGGGGAATACAGGGCATTAGAAAAGCTAAAAAATTACAGCAAAAATGAAAAAAAAAAAAACATAAAAATTTTTTTTTACACATGATTGTTTCTCCTTTTAAATTTTTTTTACAGTTAGAATCATTTGTTTTCCCAAGGTCATTAAAGGAAAAAAAAGGGAGATCTGTTGATGATGCAGTTATCACAGCTTTGTGGGCTGGGGACCCAACCAGTGACTTGAGAGCCTGGGGCCACCAACACTGACAAGAAATAAAGAAATAAAATATTCGGGGAAAAAACAAAACTGAACAACTCAAAAGGGGCTGATGAGTTGATTTATTATTTATTGATGTATTTGAAACCACGAAATGTTTTTGTGACAGCTAATCTGTTTTTTTCCCCTTTATCCTCCCCTGGAAAAGCCAAGATGAAGACTGGTTTAAAATAAAAAACTTTTAAAACTTTTTTTAACCTTCCCACATCTGAATTCACTGTAAAAACTGGCTGCCCCCTTAGTCTCTTGGTCGAAGAGGAAGGTGCAGGAAAAAAAACCACCAAAGTTAATTTCAGAATTGCCCACAGATATTAGATGAAAGGATGCTGAAAAAATCTTTGTTTTTCCTGCCAGTCAGGAGAAAGACAGCAACCAACCACCCAAATTAAAACCAACAAGGCCCGGGGTTTAAATGCAGCTGAGACACTGAATCTGGGCAAACATCAAACAGTTGATGTTAGAGGGGGGAGCCCTCAAATGGGGGAGATTGGAAAACTATTTAAAGAGAATATACTAAATAAGGTTTAGTACTAACATAACAGCTGTGAGGGGCTAAAAATGATCAAAACAGTGAAATAAGGCATATCTGAAAGTAAAACGGGAACAGAGGTGAAAAAACCCCAGATCAAGGGGGGCCCAGAAGCTAAAAAAGTTTTGGGGTAAAAACAGAGAATTAAAAATTTTTTTTCATTCAGCATAGACACACAGGATGAAACCAGACACAGAAAGGGGGGAGAATGTCGAAATTTAATGGCCCCTTCTACCAAGGGGACCAACAAGGCTTTAACCCCCTTCCCCGGGGAGGCTGAAATGGAAAATGCCATCACAGCTTAGGGGCAAAATGGAAAACCCCAAAATATCTATTTTTCAGGGCACTCTGTAAAACCTTGCTTCTGAACATCTACCACAAACCCCTAATTCGTTTCCCTGGAAACAATTTCCCCTGTTTTCCCTGTCATCTCACTGCCCTAATAAAGGAAAAACCAAACTTTAAAGATATACAAAACCCCTTTTCCCAATTAAAAATTTTTTACTAATTTTCCTCTTCCTACTGGCTGCCAGAACCCCTTTTTTTAAACAGTTTCGAAATGATGGGCCAAAATCCACACCTATTTCGCAAAAGAATTCCAAAATTACGCATTGTTAAAAGAATCAAGGGAATCTTCTTTTGTTTTTGGGGGAAAATTTTTTCTCTGTTTTTCCCATCTCTCCCCCCACAGTTTAAAAAATTAGTGGAAAAAACAGGGAATTTTTTGGATTAAAATCAAGATAGAAATTGATCCCGACTTTTGAAGCCTCGTTTGCTTTTTTCAACTCGGGAAGAAATTTTTTCCAGGACGGGGACTGTGGATTTTATCCCATCTTTTCCCATTAGAATTTCAAAAGGATCTGTGAAAGACAGATTTCTAGAAATCTTTCCTTTAACACAAACTACAGAGCATAAACCCCAAAAAAAAAAGTTGAAACCATGAGAATATCTCACGCTGATCAATTAAAAAAAATATTGTCCATGAATATGCCAAAAAAACCACTGGGCTTATGGGTATTTTATTTTTGTTCAATTTCAAAACATATCTTTTGAAAAACTTTTAAAAATTTACTTAAACTAAACAACATGAACTATAACATGTACGTTACTAAAACCCTTTGAGTATCTGGATTTTCCTTAGTTTCCCTTTGTAAACAGATTCCCCCCTTCCCTTTTCAAGGGAGAAAATCGAGTGCTTCTTTCTTCCAAATCTAAAAAGTCCTGTCCAGTCCAACTGTTTCTGCCCTTTTACTTTGAATTGTTCTGGCTGTGTGTCCCAAGCCCGTGACATCGACTTAAAATTTGATACATAAAAAAGGGCATCAAAGGACAAACCCTCTCTCTTTTTTCCCTCTTTTTCTCTCACACACACACACACACAAACACATATGCAAAAGATAGATAGATAGATAGAAAACACTTCACCCCATCAACATGAGCAAAATGGAAAATAAAATAAAGGACAAACACAAACAGTTTTGTTATTTTTCTAAAACACTAATGGTCCAAGATCCAGGAGATTGCTGAAATGAATTCCGAATCTCCAAAAAAGGATTTCCATCAAAAGCCCCCAACAGGTGAGAGCACAAACTGCATAAACCAATCATCCACCCTACTTTCTTCTGCCCTTCCCCAAAACCCCGGGGGGGGGAAATTTGAATTTCCTGAATTCCAATTTTTTTATATTATGAGAATGTTTTCCTTTCCCCTGCCTTACAACAACTTTTGGAACTTGGATCACACCCCTAGAAACAGAATCAGATGCATATCACCCCTTTTACAGCTCTCATCCACCCAAAAGCAACCATCGGGATTACTTTCTTTTCAGCCAACTACAATAAAAAGGCCTGAAATAACAGAAAACCCGGCTGCGCCCCTATCAAAGGTGCCCCAAAAACAAAACCCAGACCTTGCTGACATCACTAGCTGCATCAGTTCACATTTATATCCATTTCTTGACCAAATGACCCCCCCACACACAAGACACTGTCTGCACAGCTACAAATTTAAAAGTTCCAGAATCAGCTAAAATTTTTTGGCCCCCTTTTTTTTATCCTCAAAATTATTTTTCCTGCCATCAGCCTGTGGTCTGCTTCGGGGTCCTCTAAAACACTCTGACTTAACTCAAACCACAAGACAAAACTGCCCGAAGGAAAAAGGGGCAAGACCCAAAAAGGGTTAAAAGAATGGTAGAAAGTCAAGATTGGAGTTCAAAAAGGGTATCCCATATGTTTTTTTTGAATGCACCCATGTTATCATAATTATTACTTTTTATTCTAGTTATAAATATTATTCAAAATATAATTTTTTTTAGATAAGTAAAGCCAAATTATTCAAAACCCCTAAAATTTTTGACAAAAGTTACTTTTAAATGAAAACAAACTGAGAAATTTTTTTTTCCACAATGATGCCTTTTGTACATCGTCTTATTATATTCTGGGAGATTCGTTCCCTTCAAAAAAACACTTGCTGGTTGAATAAAAGTGTTTTAAAAAATTCCAATTTTTGGGCAAAGAAATGGCGTTTTATATTTTTTCTCTTCACAACCAACAAGACTTTTATTGAACATACCTGCGGGTGTCATACCATCCATTTTAAATTAATGGAAAACAAAAATTTTTTTCATAAACCACATGGGAAATAAAACCTCACATCCCAAAAGCCCCTGATTTAACTTTAACCTACCTTAAAAATGCAGCCCTGAAAAAAAAAAAAAGCATTTTTAAATTGATGCGTATAAAAAATTGTTTAAAAAAGAGTTTCTGCTCTGTCTACAAACATGTGGCGACCTAACAATCAGCCAACCCTTTTCATGCTGTTTAATATTTGCCAGATAAAAAAACACCTCATGTAAATTCCTCACACAGACACTTCATCTTTAAAAGATAACCTACCTGTAATTTTCCTTATTCAAATAATTCTCAAAGCCCCTGACCTGAACCATTTCCTCTCACATTTTTTCCCTCCCCAAAACCTGCATTTTCAAAATAAAACAAAACCATAAAGGGGGGAAGACCCATTTTAAAACAAATGTGTTTTCCTTGAGCCTTTGATGATCAACATTCTAAAAACCTGATGTCCAGGCTGCAGTAATGGACACACAGCCAGAGAAAAGTTAAGTAAAACAGGAGCAAAACATTTGGGACTGGACGGGACTTGCCAATTTAGGAAAAAAGGATGATTTTTCCCAAAAATTTTGACAGGAAGGAGGAGCTACTGTGTTAAAAGGAAAAGAGGAAACTACAGGAAAGTCCAGATCAGCCCCAAGGTTTCGTGTGTACATTTGAGTTCAGTCATTTGGGTTTAATTTTTTTTTAATGTTTTGTAAAAATGATTTTTTTTGTGAAATTAAAACAAGTAATCATGACTGTGAGATATTTCGGGTTGCTCACTTCTTAACTTTGTTTTGATGCATGTTTTTGTGGAAAGGAAAGGATTTCGGGGAAGTCTGTACTGTTCAAAGACCCTTTTCTAAAAAATTTAAGGGAAATGATGGAAAAAAAACCACAGCCCCTGTCCTTGGGGAAAAAGTTGACCAGATTTAAAAAAGAAAAAAACATGGGGTTCAACAGTCTAAAGACGTTTCTATTTTTCCAGTATTTTGTAAAAAATTCTCCTTTTTGTTTTTCCCCACCCTAATGCCCCTTGAAAGCTGTGGTGGAAAAGGGGAAACACAGGGGGGAATTCTTAAAAAAGACAAACATTTAAGATACTTCCATTTTAGACCCCAACCTGATTCTTGTTTTCTGCCCATGCGCTCATCTACAGGACTGTTTAAGTCCTGGTTGTTGAAGGATTTTAATGTTTTAAGAAACTATTTCTTTGAGGAAATGGACATTCTTTTTTTTTGAAATGTTTTCTTTCTTTTTTTCCCTTGTCTTTGATGATGGTCATGCCCAAACCTTGTACTGTTCAAAATTTCAGCCCACAGTGTGGAGAGAGCTGATATGTTTGGTTCAAGACTGAAAATTCTGAGAATTTCTCTTTTGAAAAATGTCTCCAAATTTAACTTTGGGGAATTTTAATTGGGGGCCTGCCCAAATGTTTGCAGGTCATGGGAAGCGGGATAATTATGTTTCTTTGTTTTCTATGAGACTGTAATATTATTATGCCGGATGAATAGAAACAAAGAGATTTTTTTGTGCAAAAAGATGAGACCTTAATGTTCACAAACCCCTTTTTTTAAATAAAACCACACTTTGTTCTCAAGTATTTAAAGTTTGTTATGTCAGAGCAGCATCAAAAGTGTGTGTGTGTGTGTGTCCGTGAGGTGTTTAGGGAACTAAAAAAAATCATCTTCACATCTTGAAAAGAAGGAGAAAAAAATTTTCCTGCAGCAGCGGAATTTTTTATTAGCCCACAATTAAACCCAAAAGAGCCAGTTTGACCCGCCTTTAAGGCTCTGTGTTTCATTCATTTTAAAACCCTGTGTATTTTTTTTCCTGATGACTTTTGGTTTTAAGAGAGGAAAAAATTTTCTTCTGTCTTTTTTTCCCTTTTTTCCAAAACTTCTTTAAACGATTTTCAAGATTAAAAAAAAAAATTTTTTTTTGTGGTCGGAAAATGACAAACTTTTCCCCATCATTTATCCAGAAGTTTTTTTAAAATTTGGATCATTATTCTTGATGTGAAAGGAGGATTAGGAATTGAGGGCCCTGGTTCCCCCTTTTTCCGCTCATTTAATAATATTCTCTGTATTATGATTTTGGGATTGTAATGTTGCTTTATTTGATAAAAATGCTTCTTTAATTGGAAAATTTTTGGGTTTTTGGACTTTTATATTAAAATGAATGGTGTCATGAGTCCTTTTGCTTAAATAAAGGACAACACAGAAAATGAGACACAAAAAAAAAAAAAACCGAAGATTACAGACGTTTTTTCCCAAAATTTCAATATAAAATTAAAAATAAAAAAATTTTAAAAATGATCCGTGATTGTATTTTTTGGTTTTTTTCAGGGGTTTTCAGTTTTATCTTTCATTACTTGGTTACTTTTATTTGCATGCGTCTCGAATTTTTTTTGTGTTTTTCATGTTGATAGAGTTTCATTCCCGGACGTGGACAGCTTTGGGTTTTACTGACTCTTGGGGCCCCTAATATTTTTAAATTTCATTCCTGAAAATGGGTAAGAAAACGAGCACCGCCCTAAAATTTTCCCCCCTGCGCAGATTTTGCAGGTTGCAGAAAGGTGCCCCAATTTTGCTTACCTGTTGTCCAGGAAGATACAATAGTATTACTTAGTATTTGCGCGCATATTATACCTATTTGTGGCCAAAAATTTAGTATTTCGGGGAAACGAATACTCCTGTCGGTAAACCGTTTGCTGAAAGCCGCGATCCGTGACCCACCTGGGTGCCCAGGGTGGATGTGGCGTAAATTTAAATTTAATTGGTTTTTTAATCGAAACCCCCTTTTTTTTGGGGTTACGTCCCGCCGCGGGGTATGGATTGCGATTAAATAACGTGCAGCAAATTTAACTAGCTTTACCACAAAGTCATTGTAATTTTGTTTTGTTCACCGTGTTGACCCATCTGTTTTCCCTATCCTCTCCCCTCCTCACTACGACCACATACACAAATAACAAACTGAAAGGGGAAACCCAAACCATTAGGGAAAATAAATTGGTTTTTCCAGGAAAACCCCGGGGGCGGATGAAAAAGTGAAACGATCCTTTTAAACCAGGGAAAAGGGGGGGAAAATCCCCCGGGTTTTATCCAAAGAAAGGGGTGCCCTTTTTAACAGCTCGCCCCGCCCTTTTGGGCGCTCCGTGTCCAGCGGTTCTTTTCCCAGAAAAAAAAGGGCGATGAAGCCGAGGGAGGAAAAAAACCCTGAACGCTGTGATAAACAAAAGGCGGGAGACTTTCCTGCTTCTTCTGCTGTTTTCACACAAAGGACCCCTACCGGAACTTTTACCAGAGAGGAAGAGACTGTGTCTGGTGTGAGTCCTCCTCTGTTTCGGGTTGTGTGCTCAGTAGGTTTTCAAAGGGGGTTTCGGGCCCAGGACAAAAGGAGACTAATGGACAAGTCAACCATTTCTTTCAGCACCAAAAACCAGATTTGTCCATGGAGGAAGTGAAGCCGTGAAGAGGAGGGGGGGGAGGAGGAAGCTAAAAAAGTGTTTGCTGGTCTCTGATGGGATCTTAGCCAGGCTCTTCTTTTCTCCACCGTTAAAATTATACCAGGTGGCAGCCAGGGGAAATGTCCGTCCAAAAGGAAAAAAAAATTCTTTTTACATATTAAAGCTGTGTGATGTTCACTGAAATGACCATTTTAGTTTAAAATGTGAAGTTTATTTTCCTTAAGACGAAGATGAGTGATTAATAGGAAATACATAGTCAATTATCTGCCTTTTTAATTTAAATGGTTTAGGGGCAAAAGGTGAAGGGCCCGTCATATGGAAAATTGGGACATTAAGAAAAAAATATTTTTGGAATAATTCAAAAGTTTTCACTTTGATATAGAATTTAAAAAAATATATGTCTTTTCGTCTAAAACCCTTTTTGTGCAAGGAGCTATTTATATATACAGGGGGTTCCATATGTCAGAGGGCAAAATGAAGACAGTCTAGTTGGTCTCATTGTAAAAAAATTTTTTGGGAAAAAGTGACAGCAGATTTATTCCATTTGTTCTTGGCCCCAGGTGTTTCTTTTTTTTTTTCCTCCAGCTGCGGAGGGAAACTAAGAAGAAATTTTTATTATTATTTATTCCCCCAAAAAAAGTTAAAAAGATGAATTTCTAAACAATTTTATTTATGTCAGGATAAAAGAACAAAGAAATTACTAAGCCTTTTTTCATAATTCATTTGTCCCCAGTGTTTCTGTCCCCCAGCAAACCTTTTTATGTCAGTGTCCTAATGTTGGTGAATCTGAGGCTGTGTTGACTGAGAGAAAAAGTGTGAGACTTTTGACCCTGAGGACTCCTTGACTGATTTGATAGATGCCCACAAAAAAGTGCCCCACTAACTAAATCACCCCTATGGGGGCTGTCTGCAGGACCTAAGCCTTTTTTAAAGAGATATTCATGTGTTACTGCCCAGGACCCCTTCAGCTGGGTTGGTGAACTCAGACCAAGGACAGCAAGCGAACTGCACAAAACAAACAATTATCACTGTTTAAGTTTTTTTTTTTCATATGGTTCCTTTTTTTTAGTGTTTCCCAAAAATTTAAGAAACACAGTTGACAGTCATCTCTTTTTCATTCTTTTCATCCTATCCTTTTTTTTCCCGATCCCAATCCAGCTCCCGCACTGCACCCCGCCCACTGCTCCCCCTGTTGGGGGTGACAGAATATTCCCCCTTTTGTACACCTTTCAGTTCAACTACTTTCCCCGCCAGGTGGACTTGGTGGGTGAAAGATTCCCCATGGTTCCCTGTAAATTTAACCCCGGTCCCTTGGAAAATTTTTTGGGTTGGGGGATGAGGTTTTGATTCCATGCTTCTTCCTCTTGCACTGATTTTCCACAGACCTTTCTTTAAAAAAAAGTAGAAAATGAAAAGCCAAAGGACTTTTCCATCCATCCCGTATCAGGAAAAGTTGAGAAAAAAATGTGATTTATTTTAAATTGAAACTACGAATTCACAGCCCCTCTCCCCCTGAGCTTTATCCGCAGTGGGTGATTCAGTGTTGAAAACCCCGGGTACTTGTTTTGATGCAGACCCTTGAGCTCACTTTCCTGCTGTTGGTCTCCCTGAATAAAGAGCTCCCCATTTCTGGTGACTCATCCCACGGTTTCCACACACCAGACCTTACTTTGTTTTTCAGTGGGTAAAATTTTTGGGTCCCCTGATTCTGTAAAATTTCCCTACAAAACTGAACAGTCCCTTATTTTTTATAGGTTTTTTTTGAACAGGGGGGAAGAATATCAAAAAAAAGTCCAGAGCAAAGAAAAGCCAGGGAACTGATTAAGGTTTTAAAAATCACTGTCTTACAGTTTTCAAAAAAAACAAAAAAAAAAAAACAAAAAAAAGTGTCCATAGGAAAATTAAAACATAAATTTAAGGCAACAAGGCGCTTATTAAATAAATAGCAAAAGGGTGAATCCAAAAACAGGCTGAAAGGGGGGGAAACAGGACAACCAGGACAGCATCCCCCAATTTTAGATCATCCGCATTCTGTTTGGGGACCCGATGTTATCTCGGACAAGGGCCTTTAAACCCCCAGGGGGTCCTTTTTCCCCCACCCAGTGTCGTTTCCCCATCTTCTTTTCCCACCATTGTTTTCTTGTGTTTTTGTGTGTTTGGCCCTAGTGTGGGGACCCCGGGGGGATGGCTTCTGTGGCTTGGTTTGTTTTATACAAATTTAAGGGGGACCAGGGTTTTTGGGAATTGTTCTTTTCCTAATTGGTGTGAGGCCACTGGGAAAGTCATTCAGGCAGCTGGATTTGACCCGGGGCCAGAAAATAGTGGGCTTTTAAGGCAGGTGGGGATGGCTGCCCGCCGAGGAGTGTTGAAGATGTCTGAAATTTAAAATTAATTGCTCTGCACAATCCTTTTAAACGTGTCCAGGGGGTGGGGTCCCCGGCCTTCGGACTGGTGTGGAAAGGGGGCACCGGGCCCGTTGGTCTTTTTATCTCAAACTTTCAAAGAGCTGTTGTTCATCTGGTAGAAAGCGGGTTTTTCTGGATGTCGTTAGGAAGGGCCTTTTTAGTCGTGTTGTTTTGAAACCCTTCCATAGTGGGGATCTTTATCGAAAATGGCTGTTCAGTTTTTTTGTGTGCCTCATCCCCCTCTGATCCCCTTTACAGGTTTATCCCCCGATTTTATGCAGAGTTCCAGGTCTCAGCAGAGAAAAACTTTTGTTTTGGGGTTGGGTTTGATGGTTTTGACCACGTCAATCATCTATACATTTATTAATGGTCAAAAGGGGAAATATATTCCTGGGTTTAAAAAAAAATTTCTATGTTGCTGCCTTGAAAAATTCCTGACTTTCCAAAAGGTGGTCTCATTCTCCCGTCTGACCTCTGGCGTCTGTTTCCTTGGGTTTGTGTGGTGGAATAACATGGGGGCAGAGTTACCAACATGGGGGAGGGGAGCCTGGGAAAAGTCCTTGTTTGAGAAATTGGTTAGGGGTCCCCCCTGGTTTCAGTTCCCCAAAAAGTTTCCTTGTATTAGGAGACAGGTATTGACTGAACTACATTAACTGTCAATAGGGCGAAATTTTTTAAATTTAAAGAACTTTCCACTGTTTTAGAAAATTATTGATTTATTATTAGTGTTGAAAAGTTTTTCCATTCAATTTACACACAGGAAAAAAACAAAATTCAGAGGTTCATTAAGACTCAGGGACACTGATGTTTTAAAAAAACATCACAGAAGTTCAGACTTTAATAAATGAGTTTATGTTTAAAAAAAAAACAAAAAAAAGGAAGTTAAGAAAATAAAAACAGCTAAAGGGCGACCATGACCCCAGTATTTCAAAACCCACTCAGCCTTAATGAGAAAGAAAAACTTTTTTATTAATGAGACAGTGTAAAGAGATGTTCAGACTTTAAGTGCCTCTAGTAAATTTTTACATTTCGGAACTTTGATTTAGAATTTTGATTTTGTAGGGTTTTGAGTAGTAACATGTATACTACCCAGCTTAGGAAAAAAAACCCAAATAACTGATGTCACACTGCAGTTATTTTAAATTTTTAGTATAATTATAATGGAATGCTCCTGTCAGTTTTTGAATTTGTTCCGTAAAGCTCCAGCATGTTCTACATGAATGAAAAAACCAATCACAAAATTCACCAGCCTCATCAATCAGAAATTGGTTGCCCCTTCACCTCGAAGAAATGATATCTGGACCAGGGTTCAAAGGGGGAAATCAGAGGGCCCCGGCCCCGCTCTGTGCTTATTAATGTCGACACTTCAAACATTGTTATTTGGACTAAAAAAGAATAATAAAGGTGAATAATAATATATGTCGGGGTTTTTACAGCAGAAACATAATGATGCCTCAACTTTCTGCCTTGAACCCCCCAAAATTGCCCCTCGCCCCATGATGGAGCTGAAATCATTTAAAACTTTGGGGTTACTTTTGGAAAGAAGAAAAAAAAATAAAATAAAGTCCGGTGGAGGGGGGAGGAGGTGGGGTCCAGGGGTCTGCAAAACGTGTGAAGGACAGACAGCAGGAGCAGCCCCAACACTGATGATTCTCTTCAGATCAGAGGAACACACAGGGGTGATGGGGGATTGACAGTGGGGTGTTCTCAGAGCAGTTCGACTGCGCACTGAGAGCCTCCACTTTTTCTGGGGTTCCCCTGTCAGTCACTGCTGGAAAATTTTCCCCCACTCTACCTCCCAGAAAATGGACCAATGACCTCTCCACGTTCTGCGCCAACCCTCTGGATCACGGACACAGCCCGCCCCTCAAACACACACGCCCTTTCCCTTTCCCTTTTGAAAAAGACTACCCCAGCGTTGAGAAAGAAACAAAGAGGTGATAAAACAGTGTTTACAGAGACTCACTTCATCACTGTCAGTCACTGATGCGCACATCCAAAAAAGAGGAGGGACTTCAGTCCTGTTCAGAGCAGAAGTGGAGCATGTTTGGGGGCAGCCCCTCAGCTCTCATTTAACTTTTGGGGGAAGACACTGAGCGAAACTCAAAACCTGCAGAGACTTTTAGCATCAAGTCTGTTTACCCGAACATTTCCTAAGCCCGTGGGAAAAAACGTGAGTCATGAAATTATTTCTGCACAAAAAAGTTTAGGATGGATTCATGCTTTACATGTCAACCCTGTTCCCAAAAAAAAGAGTTCTGTGAGTTGATGAACATCTGTCTTTTGAAATATCAGCTGACAAATAAACATGGAGGCTGTCACAAAAATTGAAGGGGGACAGATATAAAGATGGATACTGGACTTTAGAGAGGTTCTCCTGTATCAGACCACATGCTGACAAAAAGTCATGATGCTTTCGAAATCAGGCCAGTGATTTGGGGTTTCAGCGACTGATCTGAGCGTAAAGATCAAACTCATCAATTCTTTTTTTTGTTGAAAAGAGACAACAAACAGTTTCAGATCAGATTTGATTGACATTTTATGAATGAGGGCCACTGTCTTACACATCCCGTGAGGCTGTCGCTGTTTCCAGCTCCCCTGAGAAGAAAACAACAACAAAGTCGCCCTTCATCACCCCCAAAAACCCATCAAATGGGTGGCGTCTGATTGGCTGACTGCGCGGCTCTTTTTTCTGTCCAATCCTGAAGCCCGCACCCTTCCCTCTCACCTCAATGAGGGAAAACCAAAAAGGAAAGGGTTTGGGGGTTGGGGGACCTGGGTTTTTTTTTGAAGAACTGGTTTTGGAAATCGTGAAAGCAGATGGGCTGGGCTCCAACCCATGACCTCAGAGTCTGAGTCCACAGTCGGACCCCCAAAACAAAGATCCTTCCCCTGAAACCTGCAGTCGAGGTTCCCCAGGTCCCGGTTCCAGGGGGGGGGATCAGAGCTGAGCCAAAAAGCAATACTTACAACCGGCACCTCAGTCTGAATAAAGAATAAAAAATGTGGATAAAAAAAATTTTTAACCAACAGATATGTCCTAATCAATGAGCCACCTTTGTAAAATATGGATATAATTGAAACTTTGGAAAAAATAGGGAGAAAAATATAAAATTTAAAGATACTAGCTACAATACAACAGGGGAAAAAAAAACAGTGAAGCGCATTAGTCCTAATTCATTGAAAAAGCCGAGGGGAAAAAAGGGTTTTTTCGCGTTTTTCAATTGATTTGCAAATATTGTTCTGAGGATCTTCTGTATATTGGTGATAAAAACTTAACAAATCACACGGGCATTTCTAACTTCATTTAGAAACATTATTGACTGTGACAAATACAGGGGTGAGTTCTGGGTTTCTTTAAGTCAACAGACATTTTTCATGACAACTGACTGAAATGAAGTGAAACTGAAGGGAAAAATTTTAGTCTGAGAAAAGAAAAAACCAATATGGAAAACAATATTTAAATTTTTATTCATTCATTCATTGAGATGAATGGATTAAGTTTTGGATGAAGATAAACCAGGTTCAGTTGTGGATTAAAAATTTAAAATCTACAAATTTAACAGACAGGAACTACCTGAGTTCCAGTCTACGTGATTCAGAAAAAACCCCAACAAAGCTTCACCCCGAATCCTGCAGCTTGTTGTTACCAGGCCAGGTCTCTCAGATGGGAGGGGGTTGGGCTTCAGAGGTGAGGCCAAAAAGCCCGCGATCTCTAAAACTGCAGCACCTCAATCTGAATAAAGAAAAATCATTTGGGTAAAATCATTTCTAACCAACAGATATGTCCTAATCAATGAGTTTTACTGTTTAAAAGATGGGTTTAATTGAAAGCTTTTAAAAAAAAGGGGAGAAAATACATAAAACTTAATGTAAAACTAACTCAAACAACAGGGGAAAAAAAAAACAGTGAAGAACTGAATTGTCCTGAACTTCATTGAAATGAACTTTGAGGAAGAAGGGTTTTTCCAGCAAAAAATAAGAAAATAAAATGCTTTATTCATCCCAAACGGGGGAAAATTTAATTTTTACAGATATAGAAAAAAAGGGAGAAAACGCATAAAAAAAAAATATAAAAAAAACAATATAAATCCAAAAAAACAAAAGGGGAAAAAAAAAAAAAATACCAGGTTATAAATTTATATACTTTTACAAAAAAGGGGCTTAGTCTTTTTAAAAAGAAAGTGACTGTGAAAAAAAACAAATTTTGGGAGTGCAGAGCAGGTAATAAAAAGGTTTCATTATGTGTTTTCGCAACCTCACAACTGTTGGGATGAAGGACCGGACTTCCTTCACACCGGTGTGGGAGTCGGGGCTGAAGGGCTGCTGAGGGACCCCAAAGTGTCATGTAGGGGTGGGGGGGGTCCATGATGGATGGCCCCAAAACCTTTTCTCCCATTTCCCCCAAGAGTCCCGAGGACAGTCCAGGACAGAGCTTGCCTCCGATCAATCTGGGCTTTTCCCCCGTCCCTGTCTGTACTGCCCCCTCCACAGAAAAAGCATAAAAAAAGGGTGAGGCCTCAAGAGCAAAAAAATCCCGAGCAGAGGCCCCGACATCCGGGACCAACCCCCCCAGGTGGGTCGACCTTTTCCCTTTTTGTAGAGGGATGGGTGGCGCCACCAGTTTATTTTTAGGGGAACCCCGAAATTTTTGGGTCCACCAGCTCGATGTCCAACCCTGGATGTTCACCGGGAGGGGATGTCCTTTTCCCCTGGAAATTGATGATCATCTCCTTGTCTTGCTTGTTAGCTGCAGCTGGTTGAGCCTCCCAGCAGGGGAAAATCCTGATGACCTTCCTGTTTTCCCGGTCATTTTCCCAGAAAACAGCCAACGAAGCTGTGCATCCGGGGGAAAATTCTGGATGGGCAGGGGTGGTGTTGTAGGGGAAATCGAGGTACAGTGAAAGAGGGGAAAGGGGGGAGCCGGGCCTGGGGGGCTCCTTTTCTGCAAGACCACATCAGACACAGATGCAGCCTCCTGTGGTCTGTCTGTGGGGTAGTCTTTGTCCATGCAGCCCGGGGCCCCCCCATGTTCTCCATCTTTACACTGAGCAGTGATGGCTGGGTTGTGTTAAAAGCCTGGGTTAAAAAAACATGACCCCCAAACACTCCCCCTGTCCTCCAGGTGTGGGTCTGTGCAGAAATATCCCGCCCCCCTTCCGCCCTTAAACAAAACCGAGGATTAGTTGTGAGCCAAACTTCTCGAGTCCCCAGGATGATCCTCCATAGTCTTCATAAAATGAGACGCAGAGCAAAAGGCCCGAAGTGGTTTGGCTCCTTTTAGGGTTGGGGGAACCACACAGGAGGTTTTTCCAAGGCGGACCTTTCCAGTCTCAGGCCGTTGAACATGGACTGAACACGCCCCCGGGCTGATCAGCCCGTCCTTCAGGGTGGGCTGATCCCGGCCCGGGCCTGGGGCCTTTTCCTTGACTTCTTAAGTGACTCCTCACCTGATTTCAGTTGGAGAGGGGGGGGGGGTGGTGAGGAATCTCTAGTGGGGGTGGGTTTTAGAGGGGGGCCCCAGGTGTTGAGGGAAGCAGGTGGGGGGGGGAGGGGGGGGAGGGAGGGAAGGAGGAGGAGGGAGAGGGAGGAGGAGGAGGAAGGGGGGGAGGGGGGGGAGGAAGAGGAAGGAGGAGGAGGGGAGAGGGGGAGGAGGGGGGAGGGGGGAAGAGGAAGAGGAGGCCAAAACCCCTGTTGAAAACAGATTCAGTTTCCGCCCTTTTTTTCCCCCCCCGCCTGTTCTCTCCCCCCTTCCATGGCCTTTTGGCCGTCCTTTCCCGACTTTCTGGCGTTGTTCTGCTCCAGGCTCTTCTCCAGTTTCCTCCACTGTTCCTTCCCCTTTCCTGATCTTCCCAAGATCCTTTTGGGCTCTCCTGTTCCTTCCTTGTCCCTGGCTAAGACCCTTTTTCTCATTCAGAAGGCCTTAACTAGGGGGCACCCAGGGTTTTTTGTTGGGAAAACACCGACATCTTGGGGGCGGGGTTTCCCACAGAAAATTGAAATGTGATGCAGGGTCATTTTTGATGTCATCGCCATGGGGGGTCAGAGTGCATCCCAGTTGTTGTCTGGGAAGCATCCTGAGTCTAGACTGCCTCCGTGTTTTCAAGTGTTTTCAATTGTTTGTACAAATATTAGTTCTGAGGATTTTCATAATGTTGTGATAAAAGGGGATTTTGAAAAATCACACTGGACATTTTCTACACTTTTTAAAAAAACATTATCGTGACTGTGACAAATCAGGGTGAGTTCAAGGTTTTGAAGTCAAAGACATTATTCATGACAATGACTGAAATGAAGTAAAACTAAAGGGAATAATTTTAGTCTGAGAAAAAAAAAGTCATAATAGGGGAAAAAAAATTTTCTTAAATCATTCATTCATTCAAGATGAATGGTTTCAATTTCTGGATGAAGATAAACCAGGTTAGTTGGGGGTTTAAAAGTTAAGATCACAAAGTAACAGAAGTGAACTGACCTCAGAGTTCCATTACAGGGGGGATTTCCCCAGAAAACACACATTTTTATCCTGAATCAGCTTTTTTACTCATCCAGGGTTCTGATGGGGGGGTTGGACTTCAGAGTGAGGGGGGGCCCCCAAATCTCGAAATGCAGGAACTAATCTGAATAAAGAAAAAACAGGGATAAAAAATATTTCTAACCCAATGCCCTGTTTTCTTTTATTTCACAACCTTGTTATACAAGGTGAAATGAATAAGTCTTTTTTTCCCCTTTTGAAATGAATTCAAAGGAAAGAAGATTTTTTTCTTTTTTTCAATTGATTTGTAAAATATTATTTCTGAATCTTCTTTTTGGGAAAAAAATGGACTTTAAAACCCCCCGGGACATTTTCTCATTCATTTGAAAACATTTTTGGGGACTGGAAAATACCAGTGTGGAGTTCTAAAGGGTTTTCTGAAGTAGCTTTTTTTGAAAACGGATCGGGTGGTATTGAGTCTTTGGGGGTTCTCATAATCAATTTTTTACCCATTTTTAAACCATTTTTTATTCCTATTTTAGACTGGGGGTTTTAAAAGATCTTTTTAGGTCAAAAGATTTGGTCAGCTGCTTTTTTTTTAAAACTTGCTTTTATGTTGAATTTTTTAACATGCCAAGCCTCCCCCTAAAAAACATTTTAGTTTTTTTTCCCCGCCGCCCTTTAATATTTCTTCAGTTGTGGATTAGGTTTATCTGATCACTTGTGTTTTTTTTATGTTCTAATTGAAAACGCATGAAAACCCCCAAAAATCCTCTTAAACCCATACATCTAATTAATCCTGCCTTTATGAAGGCTGGCAGTCAACACTAAATGTGAAGATTTTAAAGTCCATTTCAAAAAAAAAAGACTTATCAGATAAAAATGACCCTTTTTAAAACACAAACCAATCACCCACAAAACCCTTTTTAAAGAGGAAACACTGGAAAAATTATCCGGTTGAGGGAGATGTTGGGAAACATTTTCAATTAAAACCACAACCCCCCTTGCCCCCAACCCACATGCTTTTTACTGAAGACTTACTAAAAAATGACTTTCAGATGGGTGCTTCCGGGAGGGAGTCAAATCGTCTTATCTTACTGAAGAAAATTTTTATGTTAGGGAAGTTTTCTAAAGCTATAAATTAAATTTGGTTTTCCCCCAAATTTTTAAATTTTAGGCCCCAACTTTTTTTTTTCTGCTGCCATTGAAATGTCATCAAGGCACTGCATCACCATAAAGCGTGATCAATTTACATTGTGTGTCCTAAACCCCCAGGGCCAACCCGGGCTTTTTTTAACTGTTTTTTAGTACGGGTTATGGATGGCAGAAAATTTTCACAACTCAATCGGACAAACAAACTCCCCCAAATTTCCCTGTAAACAAGGAAAAAAGGAGTCATCTTAAACAGATCTTAGTTTTGAGCCTACTTTAAAAAATGTAAAACCTTTTTTTATCATGTGAAGAAACAGAGGCAGCCATTTCTCTCTAAGCCAATGAGAGACATCACTGCAAAATTTTTAACACCTGAAATCAAGCAACGCTTTTTTTGGTCTCCCAAAAAGAATATTTTCAATATATTAATATTCAATATTAAAAATTCAGCACACGGTCCCCACAAAGACCAGACAGAGAAAACATTACACATTTTAATTTCACTGGCTTCCTGTCGTTTCAGAACTGATTTTAAGACCCCTTTTTTTTTAAAAAAAGCTCAATGGTCTTGGCCCAACCTATTAATCAATTTGTTTTTTAACCATGAGCCCCCAAACCCCAGGTTTTCTGGTAGGGGCCCTTTTTAAAACCTAAAGTCAGAACAAAACCTGGGGGCCCCTTTTATTATATGGTCCCCCCGGGAAACCCTCCTAAAGACCCTGAGGCAGGAAAACCTGATATTTAAAAAACCAAGACCCCCCTTTTTAATGGGGTTTTTAATTAAATTTTTGTTAATTTTCTGTTTATCCAAAATTTTTAGTTTTTTTTATTTTTTTTATTTGTTTTTTTTTCCCTTTTTTTTAAAACCCTTTGTTTTTTTTAAACACTTTATTCATTACATTTGATTTTCGTTATTTATGTATTTATTTTATATTATTTTGCTTTTTTTGATTTTTTATCCTGCTCCAGTGTTTCCTCATTCAAAGCCTTGAGTTTTTAGATAGTGTTTTTCATTTCCCTGTTTTTTGGAAATTTTATTAACTGGTTATTGATGGTTTTTGGGGTGTGTTTTCTAAAAGGAAGGAAAGACAAACACCAGCAAATTTGACAAATGTTTTTTAGAAAAGTGCTATAAAAATAACATCTATGAAAAGCTGAAATGAAGTGAAACGGGGAAAAAATTTTAGTCTGAGATAAAAAAAGTCAAATAGGGAAACCCTATTTACAATCTTTTTCATTCATTATTCTTAAGTTCGGGATGAAGAAAACAGGTTCAGTTAGGGATTAAAAGATATAAGATCTAAAGTGATCTGACCGGGGTTCCCCGGGGAAGGGGGACTCACCCACAGACAGAAGTTCCCCCATGAACCTGCAGCTTGTTGTGATCAGGTCCAGGTTTTCCACGAGGACTGGGATGAGAACTGAAAGAGCCACAGCCCTGAGGGGTTAAGTTCAGTCTAAGAAGAAACAATGAAGAAAAACAAATAACATTTGTGTTAAAAGGACAATAAAAGGAAAAAACTCCAGTTTGCTCTGCGCTACAGCAATAAAAACCTGATTTGAAAATGGGCCAAAATAAAACCCGATTTGTTATAAGCAGAAAACAATTTTTCACCCACCCAACCAATGAGGAGTTTCAATTGATGATCATCTTCATTGCAAAATATGATAAATTTTAAAAAAAGAAAAATTTTTTTCCCCCCGGAATAAAATAGCAGAGTTTTATAATGATAATAAACCCTATCTAAATTTACAGATTTTTGTTGGGGCTTTGAAACTGGCAGAGTTTCAGTAGAGCCTCCTCTAAGGAAAGAATTTCTTAGGAAAACACCCAGACCCTTTTTCTGATGACAGAAGATGAAGCCCAGACCCCATTGAGCAGGAGAAGTTTTCTGTAGACGCCTGAACTAGGGACTTTGGATCTGCTCCCCCGAAAACATCATTCGTTATTGAAGTGGAACAGTTAAAGTTTTCCCTTTTGAGGGGAGTTTTTAATCTTCTTTTGATGTACGGGACTTTTTGCTGATTGGTCGGGGAGCCACCCCCCTGTCTGCAGCAGCCCCGGGGAGAGACTGATTGGTCTGAAGTGAAAGACCCAGGAGGCGGGGAAAAGTCCAGGTGCCATTTGGTTGTAGGTTTTGCCCAAACCCCCCGGTAAGTTTTAAAATTTTTCTGGACTTTAGACCAGTTGAGGTTGATTGTCTTCTGACAGCAAAACCCCAGAGTTGATGAAGGTCAGATGGACATGAAGAGACCAGAAACCCAAACTCAGAGGGGAAAAGCAAACACCTTGTCCTGGTACAGTCCTCCCCCCTTTTTGCCCTGTGAACACCCTGAGTACACTGAGGTGCTCTGATTCGATGCCACACTCTGTCGGGGTCGTTCAGAAGATCAGGTTTCCTTTCTGCAGCTGCTAAAAGCCAGTTTTCCCAGAGACTCAATCATCTTTCCTGGTCTTTTTGACCAGGGATCTGCCCCGTCCTCCATCATACTTAACGTCTTCAGTTTGGACTAACCACCGGGAAAGTGGTTTACATCTCACCCAGGGTTTTGGGCAGCCCTCCTCCCTTTTGGTTTCCAAACATTCTCCAGAACTGTAGCAGGATCCAGAAAGCCCGGATGTGGAATGATGTGGATGCTTGTAAGTCTTGAGGGGATGACCCTTTTGACCTCCCTCCTCTCTGCCCCCTTTTCCCAAAGTACTCCCCTTCGGGGTCAGTCCTCACCCTGTCACCATGTCAACACCCCAGGAGGGATCTGATTTGCTGCAGGTCTGGTTACCCAGGGCGAGCAGGGGGCAGTTTCTGATGAGGTTTGTAAACAATCCACGAGGTACTCTGAAACATCGTCGGGATCTCAGTGTTGTAATTTCAGGGGAAGTCACACCACCAGACCCAAAGATGAACAAAACCCCACCCTTAAAACCTGCAGGCCCTCTTTTTTGGGTTTTCAAAAAAATATAACAATTCCCACTGTGAATTTTTTCTTTTCACAATTGCCTCTGAACGGAAGGGAAAAGGGGAAGGGTCCTGGTTGGTTTTGTCTTCAGCCCAGCCCAGATTGCTTCGTAAGACTTTTTTCCCAATCCCAGCCCTCCTTTGTCATCACTGCTGATTGGTCCATCTCTTCCAGGTGAGGCTTTAAAGATTTTCCTTCTTTCGATGTTTTTTTTTGGGTTTTTCTGGTTTTTGGGATTTTTCAATCTGTCTGCCCTCATTTATCATTGCCCTTCCCCGGGGCCCCTCCCTCGGATGTGAGCTCTGTGATTTGATTCAGGGGGGGGTTTCCTGTTTAGAACCCCCTCAAACACAAAGGGAACTTTTTCCCAGAGTAGATTTAAGTTTAGCTGAAAACTGCAGCAACATGTCCAAGAAGGAACAAGACAACATCAATGACATTTATAAAGAAAAAGAAATCATCCCTAAAGAACACACATGAACATATTTCCTCCATTCTTAATATTAAATGTCCCATTTGTCCATCTGTTGAATTTTTTAGAGAAATCCTCCTTTGGTGGGAAGTCAGCAGCTCCCCTGATTCTCCCAGGAAGTTCACTGTATTTTAAAAAAACCCCTTTTGCTGCTCCTCCTCTCTTTCATCCTCACCCCCAACACCTCCTTCCCCTCTCTGACTCTCTGAGCTTTCGGGGTAATCGGGACTCACAATTTCTGGATCTTCTTCAGCCCTTCTTCCAAAAGGATAATGTTCCCCTGCAGCGGGAAAGAAAACTTTTGGGCCACCAAAGAAAAACCCAGGAAAAACATCGACCCAAATTTGGACAATGACCCATCCCTTTTTCAGCAGGGAGATTATTCCCAACCAAAGATGTCAAAGTGTTGTTGTCCAGTCAACCTAAAATGGAGTCCAGGTGTTTTGATGCTGTGGGGACTGGCACTAAAATTGAGCCTCCTGGCCCCTCTTGGGGGAATCAAAAGAATTAGCCCATTATGTTTGCAGACGAGTGTTTTATGCTTTTACACAAAAAACAGCTGTTTTATGTTCTGTGGTGATGCCCTGATTGAAACACTGCTGTCCCGGAATTCTCAATGGAAAAAACAAGAATCAGTTCTGACCCAGACCTAGAGTCCCCAAAAATCCCCCTTTTTAAATGATGATTTTTAGGACTCACAGGGGTTTGAAGAAGTCTCACCCCCACAGGACACTAAAAAACACTGGAACTGGATGGGTGCTGAGTTACAGGTTTTTATTTCTGACCCGTTTTAAAAGAAATAAAAAAAGGTTTTTCAAAAGGAAAAACACAACTTTCCCACTGTGTGTTTCAGCCTGATCTGTTCAAAACTGTGTCTTTCTAACCGGGAGAAAAAAACACAATCCTTCATCCGGAAGACCAGTTATACAGGACAGCTTCTGATACATTTTAAACCAGCTGAATTTTTTGAGAAAGGAATTCTTTTAAAATAAATTATCCATTGACCTGTCACCTTCAGGGAAACACAGCTGGGCCGGAAGGGGAAGTCTGGTTCTGATGGATCCGGGACAGAGTTTGGGGACCATCAGGGACATGGGGACAGGGAAAACATATCTTATTCATCAGGGGTCCCATAAAAAGAAAAAAAACATGTAGTCAGTCTCAACTCATTTTTTGCAGCAGGCCCTTGTTTTTTAAAATAAATGGGGTCATCCATTGCCCTGTCACCTTCTTGGGACAAAGCGGGGCCTAGGAAGGGGAAGTCTGGTCTCTGAGGGATCCGGGGACAAAAATTGGAACAGGGACAGGGGGGACGGGGACAACATATCATTATTCATACAGTTTTCTTTTAGTAAAAAGAAAACATGTAATCATCCAACTCACTTTTTTGCAGCAACCCAACTTTTTTTAAAATAAATGGGGTCTCCGCCTGCACCTTCATGGAAAAACGCTGGGCCCAGGAAAAGGGGAAGTCTGGTTCCAGGGTCCTGGTGGACACAGAGTTTGGAATCGGACTGGGCAGGGGAAAAATACTATTATTCATACAGGTTCCAAGAAAAAAAAAACATGTAGTCAGTCCCTCATTTCTTTGCAGGGGCGAATTTTTTAAAAAAAGGGGCCTTCCTTTGACCTGTCCCCTTTTCAGGACACACAGCGGGGCCAGGAAGGAAGTCTTTCCGTGGATCCGGGGTGGAACAGAGTTGGGACCATCATACAGGGGACGGGGGACAACATAATTATTCATACAGTGTTCCAAGTAAAGAAAAAAACATGTAATCAGTCTCAACTCCTTTACGAGCAACTTGTCTTTAAAATAAAGGGGGTCACCCCTTTGACCTGTCCTTTCATGGACACAGCTGGGCCAGGTCCATTTTCGGGTCCGGGCCCAGCAGAGTCTGGGGGTGCTTTTGGCCTTCAAAAACACACACAGAGCTTTGAGGGTAATAATGATGGTGCGGATGTGGGGCTGAGCCTGACATGGAAAAGAGCAGGACAGTTGAGCCCTTCCACCCTGAGTTTTTTGGTCTGGATCTCATGGTCCCCAAAAGATTTTTTTTGGGGAGGGCCCCTCCTTGTCCTCCCTGATTCATGATCTGAATTAAACCCCACATCACTCAACCCTTTCTCCCCCATATAGAGAAAAAACACGTTTAGTTTTAGTTGGGGAGGGGTATTAATCGTTCCAATTTCCTGATTCCTTTAAATTTATTTAGGTCTGTTCATTTCAATCGATTATTGAGTTTCCATGACAACTCCCAAAAAACACCATAAACGTTTCCCCCATTAAAAAACAGTCGCTGCTGAATTACTAACTTCTTTTTATTGGGAAAAATCTCCCCGACCTTCAGTTTTTGGTAAGCTGTAACTTCCCCCTTTGGGAAGAGGTTGGGAAAAACCCGGAAAAAAAACCCGCGGGGGGGAAATTTTTAAACTCCACAAGAAAAGCTCAGACCGTCGAACCTGGGGCCTCAGTGCTTGTATTGCCACAGTACTTTGTTTGTGCGAAAAGTTTCGACAACGTACGCCCCTTTTTCGTGAAAAACCCTTGAAAAACCAAAATGTATCCAAAGCCCACTTTTAGCCCACATGGGTGGGTGGCGGGTTGGGTTTTCGGTTAATGGTTTTTTTTCGTCCATTTCACCCCCTCGTCCACTGGTGTTCTGGGTCAGGCCACGTCTCTCCTTTTTCCAATGAGTCTTAAAAAATTTTCAAGGGGTCCCGTGTTAAAACTTTTCGGGAAATAAAAAAAGGGGGTTAAGAAAGCTAGGGAATGAACCAACTTCCCCAAAAAAAAATGTGGGTTATTAAAAGGGAATAAAGAGGTCAGTGGATCCTGTATTTTGAATCATTATGTCACATGACCTAAAACTATTGAAGAAAAATTGATGATATATATCAAAAAAATGATAGGTGTTCCGAATTTACTCAAAATCAGTTAGGCTTAGTACACACTGGTTGGTTGAAATAAGGGTTGAATTCGATTACGATTGACATTAGAGGCTTGATTTGAATAAAAAATAAATGAATAAAACAATCATTTGGCCCTATGCCTTCTCCATGTTGCTTCCCATTCTGTCCGGATGTAAACGAGAAGACACTCCTTTTTTTAGGGTGGCCAGCCCCCAACACAAACATATTTACCCAATCAACAGTTAGCAGCCCGGGGTTAAAAAATTTGGGATACTTGAAAAGGGTTCAACTGAGGGGTCACCATTTCAGCAGAGTTCTCCTGCACTTTTTTCAGAATGTCGGAAAATTACAAGATTCTACAACGAATATTTCCGTACAACGGGTTGGTCGTCCGCACATTAATTTACTTCAACCTGAAGACAAAGTGTCTTTTCCAAGACCAGGGGCAAACGGCCTGAGGTAAAGGGTGGTGCGTGGGATTTAAAAGGGGGAGAACCTGCTGTATTAACCCCCAACCCCAAAAAAATAAATTTAAATCAATGGCTGGACGAGGCTGCGTGCCGACAGGCTCCATTTTTCCATTGGGGGAGGTTTCTTTTTCCTGTTGTGTGATTAACAATAATTAAAACAAAAAAAGTGGGTGAAGATGGCTATTAAATGAGCTTCTGTCATCTGTCCACACACACAGCCAAATTTAACAAAACTTCCACTTCAGCTAGATAAAAGGATAATGATCATCTGATAAAATTTATAAAAATTTTGATACAGATAATGTGTTAATAATATATTTTTGTAACTTTTGACAAAACAATGAAGGATCCCAGGGTCCCACCAATGGGGCCCCAGAAACTGGGCAGCATCTCCCCAGCTGAGAAAAAGAGGGGGGACCGAGACAAGAAGAAGCTAATTTCTTGACTGTAGTTTTTTGGGTTGAGTACACTACCACATAAATTTTTATATTTATTATTTCATATATTTTTTTATATTTTTTTCCTTTTTTTAATTATTTTGCAGTTTAGCTTTAAATTTAACATTATCATTGGGGTTAAAAAAAAAAACTGTTTCAATTCAATAAAAAAAAAAAAACAATGTAATTTTTTTGAATAATGGGATTTCAATATGAATCAATAACGGGTTATGATTTTTGCCTAATCAGGCCCCCCGTTGGGTACATTTTTTTTTCCCTTTTTAAAATTTCAAGATTTTTAAAATTTTTTAATGTAAAAATTTAAATTTTTGCTCAAAGGTTCCAGGTCATGTGACCATGACCAAAATCGGTAAACTTTGAACTACATAACTGGTTTAGATACACCTTCTTTATTACTTTTTTTAAAACTCCTGATCATTAAGTTTTTATATATATCATGAATTTTTTCAATAGCCTCTAGGTCATGTAAATGATTCAAAGCCAAACAGGACGCATGACATCTCTTTATTCCCCCTTTTAAAACCCAATTTTTTTTTGAAAAAAGGAAGTTGGTCCCGCAGCATCTTCCTGATTTTCAACAAAAATTTTATTTACCAAGTCTGTAAATAGGGGCTGAAATTTTGGGGCGCGGGTTACTTCCAAAAGGAGAGACGGGGCAGCGGGAAGCCGCTGGTCTGTTACAGGGTTTTGTTATGACTTTTGTTTTTAACCGCGGTTAAATCCCGTATGACACCAGAACTGGGAAGTCCCTTATTACAATTTTTTTTTTAAATCGATCTTTGAAATTTTAACCTTTTATAAAATTTAACCCATAATAATCGAGTTTTTTTCCCCCCCCCCCATAAACTAATTAAAAAGGGAAAAAAAACCAAAAAAACAGGAGACAAGATAGACATCAATAAAAACAAATATGTCTGACAGAAGTTTTTCGTTTGATGTGCCCCAAAAAGGGTAAACACCTATCAACCTGAGATGCTTTATTGTGAGAGATTTTTTTGGGTTTTCTTTTCTCTAATTATCAAAAGTTTTTGATAGGACCAGGGGCCTCTGACCTTTTGAGGATGTTTCCCCTTTTGAAAACCAAAACCCAAAAACCCTTCAGTCCCTCTGACTCAGTCCTTTAAATTCATCTAATGACAGAGAAAGTCAGAGTGTTCTCCAGCCCGCGGCCAGTCAGACCGCATTTTTCGGTCAGACGGGGAACGCACAGGTCCCCTCCCCCACAGGCTGATTCAGGCAGGGGCGCCTTGTCAGCAAAATGGACCAAGATAACAGCCCCGGGTTGCTACTGACCATCACCCCCCCGCTTTTACCGATCCCCCCCTACTGCAAATTCCCACAAATGGAGGATAAACACGACCCTTTCCCGCCTCATCCGACTTTCAGTGACAACTAGATCTATCCAAAAAAACGCAAAAAAAAAAAACAACATCCCAAAACCGTACATCGATAATTGGGGGTTAAAATTTCGGAAAACAAAAAGGGGGTTTTTAAAAAAACAGGTTTCAAACGGGAAAGGAAAAAATCAAACTCGGATCGCGCCCTGTCTTTCGTCATTGGGGCAACACAATCACATGTCGATGCGCACAGAGCGACTAAACCACCAATCCCTCGAAAAAAAAACATTACAATCCTGTACTATACATATTGGGCCACATTTATTAAAAAAATGAAAATGAGAAAAAAACAATTAAAAAAAATATGAAGATAAAATTTTCCCTTTGCACAGATAAAGTTGGGTTATTTTGCAGACTGTTGTTAAACCCAAAGAGTTTTTGCTTCTGTGCTCTTTTCCATCATAACTGTAATCAGCTGGTTTGGGGATCCCCTAATGTTCTGTAATTAATGCTGGCCCCTCCGCACTCCCCCTGTTTTTACTTGTTAATGCTTCATGTTCCTTCTCCCCTCTCTACATTCCTAAGCTGTCCTATCTTTCCTCCTTTTCTCTCCTTTCACTCCAGCCCAGCCATCGGCAGGAGGGTCCCCCATCTGAGCCAGGTTCTGCCTGGCTGCTCTTTTTCCGTTCAAAAGGAGTTTTTTCTTCCACTGTCGCCTTTGGGCGTTTGCTCTCAGGTCAGGCCTGGGTCTCTGTAAAAGCACTTTTGAGACAATTTTGATTGTGGAAGGTGCTATATAAATAAAAAATTGAATTGAATTTCCCGGTGGTGCAAGCAACCCCCCCACAGCAAAGGGTTCCAGTTCCCGGGCTGACCCTTCTTTTTGGAGTTTGCAGCCCCCGGCTCCTTTCCTCCCTCCGCTTCCCCCAGTACCAAAAAAAGTGGGGTAGGGTTATTTTACCAAAAGCCCATAGGTGGAGGGGTGGGGTGGTTGTCTGTCTTTTCATTGGCCCCAAATTTATCCACCCGTCCAGGGTGTACCCCGCCTCGCCCCTGAGCTGGGGTGGCTCCAGTTCCCTGACCCTGATAGAGGATTAAAAAAATGAAAAAAAAATGAATTAATTTTAATATTTTACAGGGGATCCTCTGGGCCCAAAAATTTGTCCAGAGCCCCCAACCATCATTGTTTTTGATATATCCTTGTCACCTTTTGCCATTTTAAAGGAAAAGCCTATTAAATTCTTTTTTCAGGGGATTTCCTGATAACAATTTTTTTTCAAAATCCAATTTACTTTTAAGGGTCCTTTTTTGAATTTTAAAAGCACCTGCTTGTAAAAAATGGATGGGAAAATAAAAAATTATTCAAACTATGACCATCCCCATCTTCCCTTTTAGTTTAAATGATTTACATATTATCCTAATAAAAGGGGGTCCCCTTTTAAATTGTCAGGGGACCCGAGGCAGTAAACTCTGATTTTTTGTCCATCATGACATCAGTATTTATACAGGGGAATTTTTTTTCCCCAAAAATTTACGAATGGAAAATTTTTAAAAAGAAATAATAATTTGGGCATGTTTGTTGTTGAGAGTTTAATACATCCCCTGGGGGGGAAGACCTGTTCAGTCAAACAAAGAAGAGAAGGTTAATTAAGAACAAACAGGGGTTGAAGAGGCTAAAAATCATTTGGGGAACCCGTCACCAAGTGGGGGATTTTGGATTTGTGCCTCAAAACCCACACCTCCCAAAATGACTTTTCAGGAAAAAAAAATGAGACCCTTAACAGTCTGTGTGGTTTTATATGAAAACCCTTAAAATTTAAGATCAAAAAGGGGTATTTTAAAGAAATGTTTGGAAAATTAAACCCAAAAATGGGAGGTCCCCAAACCCACAACACTGGCAAACAAAATATGAAAACCAAAAGGGTTAACTGAAGGAACAGCAATTGTGTCCTCTGCCTATCACACTGATACAGTCCTCATCTTTTGACATTAGCAGAAAAAAGGAAAAACAGTTTTTGAAGGAGGAAAAAAGCAGTGATGTGCGGTGGGGAAAAAAGGGGCCAGAGCAGAATCTTGAAGGAGCGTCGAGGGCCCCCCTGCCTGGAAGCCCCAATACCCGGAATGGGGTTGTTTTTTACTTAAAATTTTTTTTTTGCACTTGCCCCTGTTGAGTATAATAAAAAAAATAATAAACATTTATATAATGCATGTTTTAAATTTTACAGCCTTTTTAGTAAAACCTTTGAACCGCCTTTAAAAAACCCGACCCTTCGCCCCTGTCCCAAAAATTGTTGCAAAAATTTAATATGTTCAGTTGTTTGAAACGAAACATAAACATTTTAAGGGGGTTGGGCTAATGATTGTAGTGATATTTCATATTTCAAAAAGAAAGAAACCGATTTTTTCAATGGTTTATAACAATAAAATTCACGCGGAAATTACTTTTGTTTTTTTTACCACACTGCCTTTTTTTTCTCTGAATTTCCACAGACATTGAACCTGTTGCTGTTTTCTTTCTTTACCTAAACAGGAGATTCAATATTTAAGCATCTGAACCCCGGAGCGTGGGGCAGATTTTCTATCCCCACCCAGAGGAAAAACCTAAACTGTTTAATTCTCTTTTTCCTTTCCAGATACACCAAAACCCGCCTGAAATTATGTGGGGGTGTCAAAAACCTTTACGGTGGAGGGGTCCGATGGAAGAGTAGAGAGACTTCATGTTAGAACATGGATAGAAATGGGGGTGAGGATGAACCCCAAATTGATTTTCCACAGGAAAGGGGGGCTCTTCAAACACGAGGACCCAAAAAGCTTACTAACGGGTTTTCGGGGAAATTTACAAAAAAGACTCCAGGACTTTCCAACAGGTTTGGGAAAAGATCCGTCACCCCCAAGTCCTTTACTGCCTTCGCGGGGGATAGGCAGATACAGCCCACTAGAGAACTAAGAGGGGGTTGATGCACTACACCTTACTTTTACTCTTCTTTTTAAATCCTTTTCTTCCAAAACCCTAATGTTCAAGTCTTCTTTGGAAAAAAACTAAAAGTCAATCAAAACAGGGGATGAGAACTTAAACCGGGGTTTAGTCCCCAAAAAAAAGAACAGAAGGTGGCCCTGGAAAAAAAACTTTACCCCTGCACCTTATTATATTGTAAATTGGGGCTGTTTTAGAAAGGGGCCCGATTGCCCTTTTTTCCCTTTCATTCAAGGGAAAGTACTGTGACAAAAACAAAAAATACAAACATTAGGACAAATTTTACGGCCCCACCAAGAAAGCCTTTGTTGCTTTGAATATCATAGAAGTTTCCTGAAAGAAAAAAAAACAAAACTGTATGTTGCTTATATGCAAAAGGGGTTAAAACCCCTTTTCATTTTTGGGTATGGGTCTTCAAAGATAAAAGTGAAAAAATCCCGAGGGATGGAACCCCTTTTTTTTGCTTTACTAAGTTTTTGCAAGAGGATTTTTTTTTTAATATTTTTTTTAAAAGGGGGGATTAATTGAAACCCCTACCTTCTTTTTTCCCTGCATGTGAGCAATAGTAATATTAACATAACGTGTGGTGGAATATTTTAAAATTCCAGTCTCTTTCATACCTTTTCACAGTCATTCTGTGGTTTTGAAGTAAGAATTTGCCCACATTCTAAAAAAAACATTATAAAATATTTACAATACACTTATTTCTTTTTCTTGTAACAAAACTTATCTACACCATTAAATACATATTACCATTTTTGAATTATGTCTAAAAAAAATGATTAAAATCAGTTGTATACAATGCAAAGGGCACTGTCCATCAAAAGGTCATCCAGAATCACTTTGTCTCTGCTTATGCTTGAGACTGACAGTGATCTGTCAAATTTTGGGGAAGGAGCCTTCACACCCTTGCTGCAGGACACTTTGATCTGAAGATCACAAGAAACTTCTGCTGGACTATCCCATAAAAACCCTAAGTACAAAATGTTTACATCTTTATTAATTTAATACTAAACATCTGACTGACCTGCACTGAGAAAAATCTGAGAAGCAAGCTCTTGAGTTTAATGTACTTCTTCCTCCATGTTGACTTTGATCAACATGTTGGCTTGACACAAAGGAAGAAAAAGTCTATGTCTGAAATACATATTCAAGTTAAAGTTTATCGCAACTACCCCTGTTAAAATACATGTTTCTCACCTGTTCAAAACAGCAAGGCTACATTTTATAAGCTCAACTGTTAGCATTAGCCAAAACTGACTTTTCAGTTGCTACCGTGTCATATTAATTTGTGAAGCTTATCAACAGTTTGTCATACCGCAAACACATCACACGCCACAGAAGTGTCGTACTTTAAACGCTTGAGGAAAAGCTAACAGCTCCACAATGGCAGCAAAGGACAAAAAGCTAACTAATGCTGATGACTACTTGTTTCAAATAATGGAGTTGTAGGGTTAGTTTAGTTGTCAGGTCTGGACCCAAAAGCAGAAAAAAGAGAGATTTAGGGCAAAAAAAGGAACAGTTTATTCTGACAGTTCAACTAAATAAAACAAAAGAAGGGGAAGGCTAGGATGGATGAACGGAGAGGGGGGAAACCCTGGATGGGGAAACGGGAGGAGTCTGCAGGAGGGGAGAGCACGGTGGTTAGAAGGAGTCAGGTAATAAGATCCACTAGCGAAACGGAAGTTAAGGCATTGATAGCTAATAACTAGGAGCACAGAGACTAGTCACCACGGAGATGAGGGGAAACGGCCGAGGTTGACAGAAAGCCGAGCCTCTTATACGTTTGGGAAGGTGATTCCCCAAAGGGTGAACGGAATCACCTTCATGAGGATGAGGGAGGAAGGAGCTCGGAATCCACACACCCCAAGAAAAACACAACACACACACACACAGGAAGACAGAAAGAAACCCAGAGGCAGAGGCTGCCTCATGACAGACCCCCCTCAACGACCACCTCCAGGCGGTCCACCGGGCTTATCAGGGTGAGAGCATGGAAATCCCTGATGAGCTGGGGTCCAAAATGGGGGACTTGAGATCCAGGAGCCCTCTGGGCTATAACCTCCCAGTCCACTGGGATATTGCAGGCTGACCGCGGGCGGACATCCAACAACCAGGCTGACAGAGAAAGCCAAGCCAGTCATCCACCATCCGGGCGGTTGAGGGGGAAGGGTTTGGGAGGCTGAGAGGGCTGGAGGAGACAGGTTTGGCAGGAAAGGGAAAGTGGGTGGATAATTTGAGAGCGGAAGCTAAGACGGACAGACACCGGTTAATAATTTTCTCCACTACAAAAGGGCCTATGAATTTGGGGAGACAGCTTTTAGAATCATTTTTCAGGGAATGTTTTTAGGAAAGCCAAACCATCTGACCTGGCGGGTATTCTGGGGCCGGGTCCAGCGAGGGCTGCCTTTGTAGGTGGCAGTGGTTTTGAGGAGGATCTCGGGCCTCCTCCAGACTCGCCTGCAGCGGCCAATGAGCCTGGACAGAAGGAACCTCCAGGTCTTTCTCATCTTCAGGGAAGAGGGGAGGCTGATAGCCCAGAGAGCACTCGGGGTGACAAACCAGTGGCTGAGGAGACTAGGGTGTGGGGGAAATTCAACCCAAGGAGATGAGACGACCAGGTGGGGGGTTTTGGGGGGAGGAAAACAGCGGAGGGGTGGTCGAGGTCCAGTGGTGCGTCTCCGCTTGACCATTGGACTGAGATGAAAACCAAAGGTGAGGCGGACAGTGGCCCCCAGGAGCTGCAAAAGCTGTCCAAACCTGGGAGGTGAATTGGGGTCCTCTGTCTGAAACGATGTCCGTGAGGAATGCTCAAATACCTGGGAAACTAGGGTGTCAGGGGTTTCTAGCAGGGGAGTTTAGGAGGGGAATGAAGTGAGATTTTGAAAAACCGGTTTTTACAGTGAGAATGAGGGGTGACCATTGAGGGGGGTAGTCCAGTAACAAAGTCATGCAAATGTGTGACCAGGGGCGTGGGACAGACAGGGAAGTAACTCACCAGCAGGGGGACTGATGTGAAGATTTATTTCGGGAGCAGGTGGAGCAGGCAGCGTGTAATTGCAGGTCCGTGATCAGTGAGGGCCACCAAAATGGCTTTGGAGGGGGGGAGAGTTTTTTGTTTCCCAGGGTACAAAAGAGTTTTGAATTGTAACACTGGAGAACAGGGGGAACGGAGCCTGGGGAACAAAGTGCTTGCAGGGGACCGTGCCAGGGTCAGGTTCCTAGCAGAGCAGCACGACTCAGCCAGAAAGGCCAGGTTAGGGTTCCTATCATGCAGGAAGTTGGCAAGAAGTGTTGGGGTGGAGATTGGATTCGTATCAAACTGACGGGAGAGAGCATCAGGTTTGACATTTCTGGACCCCGGGCCGATAAGTGAAGGAACTTGAACCGCCCAAAGAAAAGGCAGCAAAGCCTGGAATTCAATTTTTTAGCAGATTGAAGATATGCTAGGTTTTATGGTCAGTCCACCCCAAACGTTCCCAACCTTCTAACCAATGTCTCCACTCCCCTAATGCCAATTCACTGCCAGGAGTTCTGGTTGCCAACATCATAGTTGGCGCCTGCTGGGTGAGGCGGAGAAAAGACATGGTGAGTTTTGTCAGGGGGAGAGCGTGAGAGAACGCCCTCCCCCCACATCAGGGGGCCCACCTCCCCCATGAACTGTCGGCCGGGTCAGGTTGGGTGAGAACTGGAGCGGAGGTGAACCGCCTGAGCCCCGTGAACGCCGCTCCGCCTCAGACGCCACTGAAAAGAGGGAGTTGAGGTTTCAGGGTGCAATGGTGCTGTAATTACAATGAAACGCTTAGAGTAGCAAACCCCCAAAATCTTTGTAACTGTTTCGTTTGATGGTGTGGGCCAGTCCCCCACCGCTTATTTTACATGGTGAGAACCGTCCATTTTTAAATGATAAATCCAAGGAAGGAAACGGGATTGGAGTGGGAAATCACATTTCTCGCCTTGATAAAGTCTGTTTTCCGAGCCCTGAAGAACCAGGCGAACATGTTCTGATGTTGATGGGGTCCTGAGAAAAGATGAGAATGTCATCCAGGTAAACAAAAACAAAACGGTTGAAAGTCTCAAGCACATCGTTCACCAATGCCTGGGAAAACGGCGGAGATTAGTCAGACCAATGGCATTACTAGATATTCAAAGTGGCCAAAAGGGGTGTTAAGGCGGTTTCCACTGCCGCCTCTCGGATCCTTACCAGATGGTATGCTTTGAGGTCCAGCTTGGTGAAGATGGAGCCCCTGAAAAAGACTCAAAGCGGAGGGGATGAGGGGCAGGGTATTTGTTTTGATGGTGATGTTATTCAGTTTTATAATCTATGCAGGGGGGGAGAGTTTGGTCTTTTTTTTCACGGGTAAAAGCCTGCCCCTAGGGGAGAGGAGGGTGGGCGGGTGATGCCTGCTTTTAAGGGGTCTTGGGTGGATTCATGGCCTCCCTCTCAGGCTTAGACATGTTTTATAACCGGCCAGAGGGAGAGGAACCAGGTATCAGATCTATAGGGCAGTCATAGGGTCTGTGAGCGAAGTGACAGGGGCCTTATCTTTACTGAAACCTCCCAGGTCGTTGATATTCAGGAGGAACAAAGACAGGTCAGGGGACTGGAGGTGGTTCAGGAGCGGTTCATTCCTGGGGTGGCAAGGCAAGTGTAAACAAGTTTGATGGCAAAGATAGACCAGTTAATTATTTTACCTGCTACCCAATCGATGTGGGATTTGGATTTTGAGCCAGGGGAACTGAGAACCAAGGGTTTGGGAGCGGAGAACACCAGAAAGGAGATATGCTCATGGGGATTACCAGAAAGAACTAAATGAACCGGTCAGTTCGGGGGTTACCTTGGCCAGGTACTTGCCTTCAAACAGAAAAGAATAGGTCCGGGGAGGACGACCTGAATCCTGCCCATGCACCAACTCTGAGTCCAGGAAATTCTCCCAGCCCGAGTCGATCAGAGGCGGAGAGGGGGAGGTTGATGGGGCTGCAGCGATGCCTGGGGTTGTAGTCTAGGAGGTTTGAGAAGGGACCTCTCGCCACCAGACTCCCCTAGATGCACTGGTGGACCCTGAGTTTGGGGGAAGCGGCAGGAAGAGATCACATGACCAGTTTTGCCGCAGAAAGGCACTCACCTGCTCAAACGACGCTGGCGCCTCAGGTGTTAGGGGCCCCGGCAAGTTGCATGGGCCCCCGGGAAACGTAGGCGGACTGAGCAGAAGGTGGTGCCAGCTGATTGAAATCCATTTTCCCCACTTACGTGAACCTTGGGCTGACTGGACCGCTGAGAGAACCAAAGGCGCAGGTCGCCCTCCCTCCGAGAGTCTAGGCGGATAGTGAGAGAAATAAGTTCATTAATGAGTCAGGTTCATTCTGCAGCAAGATCGCCTTTGAGTTCCTCATTCAAACAGTTAACCTTGAATCCTGCCAGTTGCTTCCACCGCTAGCCAGCCAAGAAATTCAATTATGAGTCAGCCATGGACAGGATCCTATCGGAGGTCTGAAACTCTTCTTGAGGCGAGGGGCATTGGGATGACAGGAAACCTGTTTGAATTAGTTAAAAACTGAGGAAGAAAACCTGCAACGGCTTCCCAGGAGCCCAAGCCAGGCTGTGTTCTAGAGGCCGAAAGAAAGCGATCCTGCTAATGTCGGTATTTTAGGCTTTGGGTTTCATAAGAACTATTGCTGGGATTATAATAAGAATCCTTACTTTGTCCGATTCCATCAACAGCCGAGTAGAATATGAACATCCCCCGGCGCCGGGTGGGAAAAGCGGAGGGATGGCGGTCGGAGCTTGTGGTGGTGCAATCCGCTGAGCCAAAGATTCCGGCCTGGCCGATTTGAGCAACCTGCTGTCCGAGGGAAAGTTTCTTTCCCGTAGATCCTTTAATCAGTTGAAGCTGGCGTCCGGATTACTCCCTGATAGGAGATTGCCTGCGGAGTCTCTCTCCCGCTGGGTCCATGTTTGTTTAGGCCAGATGCTCTGGTTAGGGTTAGTTAGTGCCAGGGCTGGGCCCAAAGCAGACAAAGAGAATTTAAGCGCAAAAAAAGGAACAGTTTATTCTGACAGTTCAAACTAAATCAAACAAAAGAAGGGAAGGCTGAGGACAGGAGGATTCCGACGGAAGGGGTGGATGAAACGGAGAGGTGGGGGAAAGCTGGATGGGGAAACCGGAGGAGTCTGCAGGAGAGGGGAGCAGGTGGAGAAGGAGCGGTTAGATCCACTAGCAACAAAGGGTTAAGGGAATTTGATAGCTAATAACTAGGAGCCCGAGTACTAGCCCCCACGTGAGATGCGGGAAAGATTCAGGTGACAAGGCCGACCCTATAAAAGATGCCCACAGGTGAAAGAATCACCTCAGGGATGAGGAGAGGAGGAGCGTCCTGAATCCACACCCCACAGAACACACACACACACACACCAAAAAGGAAGACAGCAAGAACCCCAGAGGCAGAGGGCTGCTCATGACAGGAGTAAAAGCAAAAGACGTTTAACATCAAGTTCGAGTCATTAGCGGTCCCATGTAAGTAGAAAAAAGGAAACAATGACAAAAATCCCCATTTAAAGTATTTTTTAGTCAGAGTTATAAAATAAACTCCAAAAAATGTAACTTTTTCAAAATTTTGCCTGACTCCAGTTTTTAGTATTTTGTAAATTTTTTGGTGTTTAGTACATGAAGTTGTGTACAGTTCAGCTGTTTCGGGTCCTTTGTGCTGAATTCCCCAAACCCCAGCTGAAGGGGTCCTGAGTGCTTTTCCCGTAATTCTTTTGGTTTTTTTGAGCAGATTGAATATCATTAGTATGGGGTTATGTTTTTTTAGTGTTGGGCTTTCAAATGAGGGTTTAAAGGGTTAAAAGAAAAAGGGGGAAAAGGGAATGCATTAGGGAAAAAGTGCCCCTAAACTATAGTAAGAAAATAGAGGGGTGTGTGTGTGTGTGTGTGTGTGTGTGTTTGCCCGTGTTTATGGAAAGATGAAGGATCGGGTCATTCCATTTTTAATGATCTCTACCTGTTAAACCCTATATGTCAAATTAATTAAAGGGCCACATTGGGCCCAAAAGAATTTTTCTAGGGCCCCCCGATATTTTGAAGTTTAGAACCCCCCGGTCGTGGGGCCAAACCCGGGGCTCCCGTTTTTAGGGGCCCAATACCAAAATTACCCAAATGAACCCGGGGGAAAAATAATTCACTGAAAAGTTAGCCGGGTCAGTGACCCCAAAACTTTTTTGCGCTTTAATGCAGCAAGCGGATCGCTTTTATCCATCAGCAGTCGGGAAGATTTTTACTTCAGCACCCCCCCCCAAAAAAATTTGGAAGGTGTTAAAATTTACTAAAACCAAAAAATTGTTTTTTCCATTTAATGTACAGGAATGTGATTTTTTTAAAGGAAGTTTTTTTTCTAGGGCCTGTTAAAAAAAGCCACTGGAAAAATTGACAGCCAAAAAAATATTTTAAATTTTTCCCCATTTAAACATTGGGCCTAAATAGATAAAATTTGTTAGGATTTTAATAGGCTATTTTAATTTTTTCCCAATATGTTTTAATAAACACGAATCAGCCCCCTTTTGGCTTGTAGAAATTTTTTTTTTTGGCCCCTTTGTGTATTTGACTTTACATCCGTGTTAAACCATCCAAAGCAGCTCTCAGTGTTTCCATCTGTGTTCATGTTTTGTTTGGAAAGATTTGGGTCGGGGTTAAAATTTGGGGTTTTGTTAGATTGGGGGAACCAGGGGGGTTTTTTATGTCAGAAAGGGCCCCACAAAGAAAAAGGGCCCATGTGTGTGTGTGTGTTTTTTGCCCTTTGATCCCTTTTTGATGTATCAACATTCTACAGCCTGATGTCACAGGCTGCAGAAGTGGACACAAAGCCAGAGACAAGTTAGAAGTCAAACGGGAGCAGAAACAGTTGGACGGGACAGGACTTGCCCAGATTTATAAAGAAAGAAGCACTCAGATATTTCTGCACAATTATTGACAAGGAAGGGGAGCTACTGCTGTTACAAGGACAAGGGGGAAACTACAGGAAAGTCCAGATCACTTCAAGGGTTTTCGGGTAAGTCAGTTGATGCCAGTTTTTCATTTCAGTGGGATGGATCAACCACCAGTATTTTGTGTGGGGAACAGTTTTTGATGGCAGCCAAGATCCAGACTCTGCAGCCTGGAGGGGGGAAGAACTGCAGAAAACAGAAAGCACAACACCAGGGGAGAGAAAAAGAAGTTGGTGTAAACCAAAAGTCCCGGGGAAGCTTCCAGCAAAATTCAGAGCTTTAACTAGTGGCCATTCAGGAAACCCCTTACTAAACCCCCGGGATTATAAGGTTCAAAAAAAGGGGAAAGTTTTAATCCTCCTTTTAAAAACATGGAGAGGGCGCCGGGCCCCAAGACCCAAACTAGTGGGAGGGTTTCCCCAAAGAGAGGAGCCTGATATCTGGGGGCCTCGGGGTTTCCCCATTCTCTTTTTGGGAGATTTTAGAAACCACAAGAAAACCTGGGCATTCTGGGAACACAATGTTCCAAGGTAGGGGGGATGGCTGCATTTGGGTTGCTGGGGACCCGGGGAACACACCCCACCATTGCCAACTTTTAACATTCTCCCTCTCCTTAGCTGTGCCCCGTAGCTAAACTTGTTTCTTTTCCCAAGATTAGAGAAAAGCTCTGTTCTAAAACGTCTTTTGTTTTCAGCCTCAGGATTTTTGGCAGCTTTACCTCAGTCTCTACATTTTGGGTTTAGTCTCACTCTTGTGCTTTTGGGTTTTGTATTTTTGGGAAATATCACCCTTATGTCACTGTTTTTTACTTTCCGGGTCGCTCAACTTCACTTTTTAATATGGGGTTTTCAAAATCACAATTTTTAAATTTCAAAAAAACCCCAAATATCAATTCAGTGGCTCACACTGTTGGGGGTTGGTGTCTTCAGACCCCCGGGCCCGAATACAGAAATTTGGGTTTAAGAATAGTATTTTTATTTTGGATGAAACAAAACCCGGGTTTATCACTGTCCCTGTATAAGGGCTGACTTCAAAAAAAAAATTCCTAAACCACCTGAAGTTCATTGTGCAGAAGGACTGTTACATGTCCAGGCCCCAAGATCCCATGGCCCTTTTCGGGCACCCCCACACCATGAGCGGGATTTTTGGGGTCAGGACTTTCTAAAATGTCCCGGAATTTTTTAAACCCCAAAGTTTTGGTTTTCCAGTTTGCAGCCCCAAACTTTGGTAATCTCCCAGAAAAACCCCCGGGGTGGCCCTTGGGGGACCTTTCAAAAAAGGGATAAACCATCTGTTAAACGGGTTTTTGGGTAACGATTTTTTTTATGTTTACACTTGTGCCCTATATCTGCTCCTCTCCCTTGTCTCATGTAGCCCCCCCAAAAACAAACACACACCCCCAAAAAAAGGTTTAAAAATAATTTCTTATTCCCCAAAGGGGAGATAAATGTCTCATCCATGGGGCAGAAATGTGAACACACTGCTGTCTTAAAAGGATTCGAAAACCTGAGATTTCCTTGTTGTAACTTTTTAAAACCACATTCATTTTTGAACAACCCATCCAGCCTTGGGGGAGAGATATCAGTCTCGGCACTGAGCCCCATCATTTCCCCTTTTGCTGATTTTCGGACAAGAAATCAGATTTGAGAGATGGGATGTGGCCCCTGCTGCAGGAGGTAGACTGTTTACAAACAAAATACAGCACCCTTTTTTCTGTAAACCCAAAAAAGACGGGTGAAAAAAATGATGGATTAATACTTTTACTGAACTCCCCCGGCATTTTTCCTCAGTAAAGTTAAATCGGGTTAATTTTCCAGGTTTGGGAGTTTCCCCCAGGGTTTTAGGGAAACAGATGAAGGTATCAGGTCTTTCCCAAATTTTAAATTATTTTTACCTGTTAAACCATCCAAAGCAGCTCTGCAGTTTTTCCCATCTGTGTTCAAGGTTTGTTTGAGGGTTAAGACGGTTTCAGGGTTAGTTGGGGTTTTTTAGGGTTGGGTTTGGGGCTAGGAATGTTTTGTCAGAAAAAGGCCCCCAAAAGACAAAATCCCCAGTGTGTGTGTGTGTGTTTTTTTTCCTTTTTGATGCCTTTGATGTATCAAATTCTACAGCCTGATGTAAAGGCTGCAGTAAGTGGACACACAGCCAGAGACAAGTTCAGAAGTCAAACGGGAGCAAAAAACAGTTGACAAAGGACTTGCTCATGTTTTGGGGAAAGAAAAAAACCTGATATTTCTGCACAATTATTAAAGGAAGGGGGGGAGCTACTGCTGTTAAAGGACAAGAGGAACTACAGGAAAGTCCAGATCAAAAAGGGTTTCCCCAAGTAAAAGTAAGAAGTTCATGTAAAAGGTTTAGTTTGAAGAATTTTTTGAAGTTTTTCCAAATGACTTTTGGAATTGGATGACAAGAATCATACCCATAAGCCCAGTGGTTTGATTTTTCACTTCAGGGATTTTGTTTTTTTTAATGTTGACGACGGGGGAGATATTCTCAGGGTTTGGGCTCAGCTTTTAACTTTTTTTTGGTGTGACCAGAATTTTTGGGGGAAAAGGGATTTCAGGAAGTCTGTACTGTCTGCAAAAATCCTTTTAAAGAAATTTAATGGAAATGAGGGAAACAAAACCAAAGCCCCGTCCGGGGAAAAAAGGTTTTTTGAGTTAAAAAAGAAGAAAAACATGTTTTTCAAAAAGTTCGAGAGATCAAGTTTTCATTTTCCCATTTTTTTTGCCCTTTATTTCCTTTTTTTAAATTTTTAATTTTTCCCTTTGCAAAGCGGGGGAGAGATGGAAACACAGAGGGGAAATTCTGCACTAAAAAGCCAAACATTTGAAGATACCCAATTTGATTTTTTTTAAAAATGCTGATAAATTTTTGAATTCCCATTTGCAAAAAGAAATGGGAAATTTTTTTGGGGCCTATATTTTTTAAAAAAGGGCTCCGGGAAAGCCAGTATGGACAGCGGGGAAGAATTAGATCAAACAAAAGTGCTTTGAATGGGGAAGGGAATTGAATATTTTTTTGTGTTTTGGGGTTTTTTTATGCCTTTATTAGGACAGTGTGCCCCGTGTTCAAGCGGTGACAGAGGGGGAAATTTTTCCCATTTTTAAATTCTCTGTTTTCAGTTTCTCAAGATTTTTGCAGCTTTTCCTTTGAACCTCTGTGATCGGGGGTTTACTTTAAACCCTCTTTTCCCAATTTTGGGCCCCTTTCAGATATAAAACCTTTTATTTCACTGTTTACTGTTTCATTTTCACCAATCACAGCTGTTAGTTACTCCCTAAAAGAAAATTTTTTTTGCTGTTTTTTTTTAAACCAGGGGGGTTTAAAAAATAAAATTGTATCTCAGGAGTTAGCATCATTTTTTATTAGTGGTTCAGAAGAAAAAACCCAGTTTGCTGTGCAGAAAAGTGGAAAAAAAACATTTGCAGCGTTCCAGCACAGCTTTGGGTGATAGTGGCTGTTAAATGCATTTTTTAAGGAGTACACCTCCAAAATGGAAAACACTATTTGTTGGGGAATGGGGAAATTGGGTTTTTAAGGGGGGTCACACCCCCAGTTCACTCCCCTTTCCCCAGTTTAGTATAAAGGAAATTTTCATTTTTTTGGGTTTGTGCTGTGGTTTCAAAAAAATTTTAAAGACGCCAAAAAAGACCCCCCTTTTTTGTGGCAGGAAATTTCCCCAAATTTAAATAAAGCCCAAAAACCCCACTGCATCATAAACAAAAAACCCAAAGACAAATTTTTTGTCCTTTGGGGAAGGGGGTATTTTTTTTTGGAGTTTAATTAAAGATGGAGAGGGAAGCATCCCCCAGTAAAAAAGTCAAATAGAACCCAGAAAGAACAGAGATGCAGCCTTTTCCCCCAGCTTCAACGGGGTGTGAAATTTAAACAGCACAAACACACCATTTTCCACCAGACAATCGGGAGGGTAAATTTTTATAATTTTCCCATATAGAAAAATAATTTTCCCCTGTTTCCCACAGAAAGTGAAGTGCTGGGAAAGGAAACATTTTGATGTTTGGTAAAATCTTCTTTTTTCCCAAGTGTGAACCCATTTTCATCATCTCCTAAGAGGCCCCCAAAAAAGAAGAGAGTTTAAGACCAGGAGAAATAATTCCCGTCCAATGAAAACCCAACCCGGAAAACACTGTTTCCACTTCACAATCATCTTTTTTATTGTGTTTAAAGTTTCACCCTTTCTCATTTACCTATCACTGAGTCCACTTGTGTCTTATTTTTAAACCTCTAGGTTCAAATCCCCCTTTGGGCTTTGAGCCTTGTTTTTTGGTTCTTTTCCCCAGTTCAATACAATTATGCCCCAGAAAACCAGAATGAGTCGAGGACTTAAAGCTGATCAAGCGTTAAATAAATTTTTTTAGGCTGTTCAAAAAAAACCCTTTTTGGTTTAAAGGACAGAAAAATTCAGTGTTTTCCCTCCCAGGAGGAAATTTAGGCGGGCTAAAATTTTCCCCTCCCTTTTGAAAACCTTAGTCCTAAAACGGGAAATCTAAAAATGTTGAGGGTTTTTGGGGTGGGCATGTGATGCATTTGGAGGGAGTGTTATTTCCGGGGTTTTTATGTGGGGGAAAAACTGTTGATGACTGTAGGACAAAAAGTTTGGAATTTTAACCCCCACCACCCTTGTTTCTTGTTTCCCATGCAGCTCATCTACAGGACTGTATTGGGTCCTAGTTGTTAAAATTTTAATTATTGCTATGAAATTTTTTTATATGGGGAAATGGTAATTCATTTTTGGTGTTTTCTTCTGTTTCGTCTTTTGATGAGGGTCCTTTTAAGCTCCAAATTCGGGTTTTCAAAATTTCAGCCCCAGTCAGTGTAGAGAGCTGATTTTAAAAGGTTTCTAGACTAAAAAAGGTTCTGAGAAGTTGACTGAAAAAATTGAAAAAATCATCTTGACATCTTGAGGGAAAAAAAAAATGAAGGAAAATTTCCCTTACTGCAGAGCTGTAGAATTTTATTATTATGCCCAAATTAAAACCAAAAGAGCCAGTTTGACCTTTTTGGGCCTGGTTTAGTTCCCCAAACAAAAGGGATGTTTTTTATTTCTTAAAGATGACTTTAAAAGCTTTTGAAGAGAGAGGAAAAAAATTTTTCCGGCTTTTTTGGGCCCTTTTTTTTTCTCTAAAAAACCGTTTTAAAGATTTTAAAGGATTCAAGAAAACACTTTTTAAAAAATTTTGGAGAAAAATTTAACTGTTCCATCATTTATCCAGAAGTTTCAAAGTAAGGGATCTTTATTCTGTGACTGTGACGGGGAGGAGTTCAGGAATTGATGTGCCCTGCCTGTGCTCTTTCACTCTATTTTAAGGGAAGTATATTCTCTCTGTATTAGGGATTTGTTTTAAATTTTCAGCTTAACCACAACCCCGTCATTTTTAAAACCTGTTTTTGCCCTTGTTGATCCATCTGTCTTCCTGTATTCATTCTCTCACCCCTCACTCACTACAACCACAACCCCAAAACCCCAAACTGTAGTAAAGTGGGGGGAAAGGAAATTTAATTTAAAAAAATAATGATTAATTTTTCCAGGGGCCCGAATTTTATTAACAGAAAAAAGGTGGGAGATAGTTTGTATCCAGAGTCCACTTTTGGGGGGTTTTCCCATTGGTTTTAAACAATACACACAAGCAACCCCATAGGCTTCCCAAATGGGGACAAAACATTTCATCAGAGAGACCCCTTTGGGAAAAGGTCCAGCAGGGAGACAGTCCAACAGGCTCCACATGTTTCCCCCATTTACTACTGTGCTAAGAGGAGACTGAAATTGAAGTTGTCAGCACCATCACCCCCCAGGCTGCTCTGCTCTCGTGCCACCTTGTAGGGCGAAGACTGCTGTCACCCTGGGCTCACCCTCCACCATCACTAACTTCATTTAGAGCAAATGAGCTCTGCTGTAACAGGAAGCAGCAGAAAGTCAGAGGTTTCGGTGAGCAGCGCCCCCTTCGTGTCAGGTGTTTTCGGGAAAGGGGCCCAAAAATTTCACAGACCTTCACAACCGAGTCAAAACGGACACAAGCACAAAAACATCCCCCGGTGTTTGAATTTCCCTTTTGTCCGGTGTTTTTAGGGGAAAAACGACCCTTTTGGGTTTTGAAACCCAAAAAGGGAAAGGAGGGCCGGGGGATCCACACGGTGTATCCGGGATGTAAAGCATGGTGTCCTTTTTTTAGCTGCAAAAGCTCCGGCCCCTTTTCCCCGACGAAGCCCCCGGTCCAGCGGTTCATTTCAGAAGAGACATGGGGGTTTTTTCCCTTAAGACAGAAGATGAAATGATTAATGCAGGAAACATGAGGGGGGACTCAAGTTTTCCCCTTTTTAAATTTAAAATGAGTTGAGGAAAAAAGGTGAAGAGAAGCTCTTTGGAAAAATTTTAGAAATTTTCCATTTTTGGGATATATGATGGTATTATAAAAATATTTTGCCTTTCAATCTAAATCCTTCTGGGTTTTTAAAGGAGCGATTATCCCATAAAACAGTGGTGTTCCAGATATTTTTCGAGATCAAAGTAAAAAGGTCTATTTGGGTCCCTTTGGGAAAAAGCCAGTTATCTGGGGGCAAACAAGTTGACAGCAGATTTTTTCCCAATTTAGTTTTGTCAGAGCCAATGGTTTTTTCCCTTTATTTTTTTATTCTTCCCTCCAGCTGCAGGAGAACATCTACAGAAGAAACATTATTTTATTATTTACTGTCCAACACAGTAAAGTGTAAATGATGGACATTTACTCAACACAACTTTTTTTTTCCCCATTCTTACAGGATAGAAAGAACAAAGAATTTCACAGTGACAAATGTCTCACACAGAAGAACCCTGCTTGGACTGGTTAGGGTCTTTCTGTTAAAAAAGGAACCCCTGCCCTCCCCCCAAAACCCTTTTTGCACCCTCTAACAGGTTTTCATCCAGGTTTTGCTTGATTTACCCTCCATCCTTCCCACCAACTCTGACCAGTTTTTGCCCTTTTGCTGAAAAAAAAGCCCCCCAAAATGATGCTGCCCACCATTTTTCCCACGGGGGGATGGGGGCCCAGGTTGATGTGCAGTTTTCTTTTTCCCCCAAACCAAGGGGTTTTGGGTATGGGGCCAAAAAGTTCTGTTTTGGTCTCATCTGACCACAGCACCTTCTTCTACATGTTTCCTGTTTTCCCACATGGCTTGTGGCAAACTTGAAATGGGATCTTTTATTGCTTTTTTTTCCAACAAGGGGCTTTTTTTTCCCACCTTTCCGAAAAGGGGCCAAATTTCGGGAGGAAACCCAATTGTCCGGACGATTCTCCCCCCCTGAGCTGTGGATTTCTGCAGCCTTTTAGAGTTACCACCACCCCTTTTTGGCTGTTTCCCTCTGTTTAAAGGCCCCCTTGCCCTTCTTGTCAGTTTTATGGGGACGTCCATGTCTTGGTAAGTTTGCATTTTGGCCAAGGTTTTCCTTTTTCAAATGATGGATTAAACAGTGCTCTGTGAGATGTTCAGAGCTTGGGATATGCTTTTAAAAACCCAACCCCTTGTTTTTAAACCCTTCTCCACAATTTTATCCCTGACCTGTTTTGGGGTTCCACCCTTCATGATGCTTTTTTGTTCACTGATGCTCAAAAACCCTTTTGGGGCCCTTTCCACAGAACAGCTGTATTTATACTGAGATTGAAGAAACACACAGATGGACTTTTATTTACAATTAGGTGACTTCGGGAAGGAGTTGGTTTGGTTTTTATTTAGGGGATCAGAGTGGGGGGGCCCGAAAATTTTTACCCCAACAATTTTCAGTTTTTTTTATTTGTATTAAATTTAAACACAAAGTATCATTTTTTTTCCACTTAAAGTTATGCACCTTTTTGGTGTTGGTCTTTTTAAAAAAATCCAAAAAAATACATTTAATTTTGTTCTGTTTTTATTTTTGAATTTTTTTTAATTTAAAATGTTTAAAAGCCCAGAGGCCCAATTTATCACCTTGATGTTAGGAACCTATTTTGACTTGATTAAAAATTGGATGAAACAAAAAAGGCCAGCTTGGTATGTTATCTAAAGACTCTAGCTGATTCTAAATGTGAGTGTGTGTCGGGCCAGGGGAGTCCCGACAGGAGAAAGGGGAAAAATTTTTTGGGGGTTGTAGTTACTGACAGTGACCCCCTGGGGGGCGGGATCATGGTAGTTTCCAGAAAGTCCAGTTCCACCCAAATGAATGTAAGCCTGAATTTTTGGGAAGACATCATTTGGGGAAAGGAGCACTTAGTTCCCTGGACCCTTGGTTGATTCAACTGATCAAAATCAATAAATGAAAACATCAAAACAGCGGGTTGGGTTTCACACTGGGAGTCATGAGGAGGTTTCACCCTAGCATGTGAATTCATTCTGACTGAGACCCAGTCCAACCAGTAACACGGGCATTTTGGAAATGAAAAAACACACACACACACACACACACACACACACACACACACACACACCCCTCTGGGCAAACCCTTTGGGGAGTTCACTTTCACTTTGACCAAATTTTTGGCGGGGATGATTTTCTCCCACTAAAGGGTTGCCGTAGAATTTTTAAATTGTTTCACCATCAACACTCCCCGGTTGTTACCGGGGGATTTCAAAATTTTGACTTATTGTGGGTTTTTTTTTGTTGTTTTTTTGTGTGTCATGTGCAAACACACACTCAAAGGGAAGCTGGGGAAAAAAGAAGTTTTGAACTGAAGAACTAAGACCCTTTCCCCACACTGGACAGGAGAGAGTTTGGGGGGGGTGAAGTTATGGGACAATTGAGGGGGGTTTTTCCTTCATTGGCTTTTTTTGCCCCTTTTAAGGGACATGGTTTTCTAGTTTGGGGAAAAATGTTGACAGTGATGACTTTTTTTTTAAATCAGGAGGAGGTTTGAAACAGTCGTCCCCTTAAAACTGAAATATCTTTTTGGGAAAACTTTAGACGAGTAAAGATGGCGCCTGTTTATGACCCCTTGTGGTGTGTATGTTTCAACCCCAAAAAACCCGAAAAGGTCCTGATGAACCTTTAAGACGATATTGAACCATGGTAAAAACAGGATAGGTCTGAACAGACAGGGACCCCCAGGGGCCCCCCCCTTCAGAGCAGGAGGAGCAGCTGAGATTTCACAGAAGAAATGAGGGAGATGATGATTCGTAAAACATTTGAAGTTAAGGTTTTAGTCTCTTGGAAAAAACAGAATGTTCACTGAATAAAAGCTTTGTTACACTTTTTTATCCAAAGATAAAAAATTTCGTTGGGCCAACCAAATCACCACAGTAACTGGGAACTGTTAACATTTTCTCTTCTGAAGGTAAATGTCAGCAGTTTTAATGTTTTATATGTCAAAAACGACCTGTTGTTACCTTAAATTTTTATGTTTGTGTTTTTGAGGTTGTCGTGAAAATTTTTGTTAAACCTAATTACCGGGAAACCCAAACCTTTCTTTGTAGACAGGCCTCAGGCCTCTGGTTCCCCCCAACAGGAAAAAGGTTCTTTTAATGTAAATGAAAGAGATTTTTTAAAAAAAATTTTTAAAATTATTGTAAAAATTTTTAGGGAACCTTTAAAAATTTTTTTTTAAAAACATGTAAAAATTTTTTGGAATCTAATAAATTTTGTAGTGAAAAGTAACCCCCTTTTTGCAGTGTTTCACTGAAATCCCCGTGCCCATTTTTTACTTTCTTTTTACTTTAACTTAACAATTTTTGAGGGAAACTTTCACTGTTTTAAAACATTTATTTCACAATTTGGGATTTTTTAGATTAAGATTTAAATAAAACCAAATGAGTCTGTTCTGCTGACCACCTTACTTTTTTTAACAAATTTATTTTAATTTATTACAATTTTTGTTTTTTCTCAATGAAATTAGGAGGATTTTAGATTTTGGGAAGATAAAAAATGTGGGTCTCTTTATTTGTTGTGTCAGTGAATGGAAATGCTCCCCTTGGGTCCTGTGTGTTGGTTTTGCACAACTGCAGCCTAACCCCCTTCCAGTGGACTGGGCAGTGGGGAAAAAAGCGCTGATGGCAGGACAAGGGTGGAGGATTAAATTTAAGGTTTAAATTTAATGATTTTTTTTTCTGATGAAGGTAGAAAAAGGAAAAATTGATGTGGGGGGAATTCAAAAACCAAAATCAGTGTGAGGAAGAGAGGAGGGGGCCCCTCCCCTAAAAAAACAGTCTGTGTGGGGACCAGAGATCCAGACCAAAACTCAGAGGTGAGATGAGGATTCTAACTGTCCAAGGGGCTCTTTCCCCCATGTCAGAGCCAGCACTCCCTCACGCACCATGGGATTCACACCAAAATTTGTGTGTTGTGTTTAAAGGGCCCGAGCAAAGGCCCCACCAGACCTTGAACCCGGGCCCCAACAAACCTTTAGCCCAGCTGTGTGTCCAAGGGAAAAGGAAAAACAAAGGGTCACCCAATGAATTTCAAAGGACAGCCCTTTTTCTGTAAAGAAGTGGGGCTGCAGCTGAGTTTTAAAAAGATCAGAAGGGTGTCCTGTAAACTTTGGGCTTCATGAAAAATGAAGTATTGTTTTTTGTCTCCTGATAAAAAAAACAAAATGAACATGATTGGTAAAAAAGGGTTTAGTGGCAAAGTTGATGTGTCTCTTTTTAAGAAAGCACTTTCTGTTTCTTTATGTCATTCAGATCAGAACTAAAACCCCCGTAACTCAGCACCCATCCAGTTCCGGTTTGTGTTTGTGTCCTGGGGAGCAGAGGTGAGACTTTGTCAAACCCAGTGAGTCCTTAAAACTCATCATTTAAAAGGGGGCTTGGGTTGGGGGTGACTCCCGGTTGGGGGAAGAACTGATTGCTTTTTTTCCTTTATTGAGAATGTCAAGCAAGTGTGTTTGGTTTTTAAACAGGACAGTCACCCCAGAAAAATAAAAGAAAGGTTTTGTGTAAAACCCTAAAAAACCACAGATGCTGCAAAAAATAAAAGGGGCTAATTTTCATGATTTTCCCCCCCAGATACCAAAAGCTCAGAGGGGTTCCAGTGCCCAGTCTGCCCAGCACATCAAACACACCTGGGCTCCCCTATTTTTTTCTGGGACATGGACAAACAACTTTGGGAAACTGTTGTTAAAACCCCCCATGTTCCTTTTTTTGAGGTGGGTTTCAAATTTTAACAGGAACTGATGTTTTTTGGCCCCCTTTACTTTTTGATTGGTCCAAGGTTTTCTGTTCCAGCTGCTGGGGGAGAACATTGTCACTTTTAAGAAGGAGCTAAAAAGATCCAAAAGGGAGCCCCGAAATGAATCTAGAACAGAGGAGGGTGGGGGAAAAGGCTTGGGGGGACAAGAAGGGGGAGACAGCAAAAGGTTTTTTGGGAAAATTAAAAGGGAATTTTAAGGGGAAAAAAGAGGGGGAATTTTTGGGTGACTGTCTAAAGATAAAAATTTTTGATTCAAAAAGCTAATTTTTTCTAACGTTCAAGACATGGTTGGGTTTTTGTTTATTTTTGTTCTTAGGGGGAAAATGTCAAGTTTTTTTGAATGGGGATTGATGTTGTTTTTGTTTGTTCCAGGATATGAGCCCAGTTTGCAAAATTTAACTTTAAACCCCCAAGAAGAAGTTCCCGTGTGGGGTTTGAGGATCTTTTTAAAGGAAAACCCAAACCCTTTTGAATCAGAAATTTTCCAGAGCCCCAAAAGGGGGGGGTTAAAAAACAAATAACATGAGGTCAGACAGATCAAAAAAGCATCCAGGAACCAGCCAGACCAGAAACTAGCATCAGAAACAAGAAGACATCTTTAAAGCCTCACCTGAAGAGCCCGAAATCAAAAAACAGTGATACAAAGGGGGGGCTGGCATTGGGAAAAAAGTTCAACACAGAAGTTGGGCTCTGGACTGGGCTGGGAAAACAAAACCAACCGACATACACTTCACATTTCCAAATTCACGCTCAGAGAGTAATGTGCTGAAAAGAAAAGTTCAGCTTGGGGAACTTGTTTATCACTTCATTTAAACCAAAGAAGCAGGACTTGCAGGTTTTAAAAGGTCCGGGTTCCCGTTCATCTTTTACGGTCTGATGAAAATGTCACTTTTCCCCGGGGTTCCCCAACACCAGATCCTGACTGAGGTTACAGAGTCCACCCCAGTGGAGTGCTGCCGACAAAACCCATCAGGAGGACCTGCTTCCCCTGCTCGCCCTCTGGGTAACCAAAGACCTGCAGCACAATCAGGGTCCCCTCGAGGTGTTTTTGGAAGAAGAGGCCCGAGGGGTTTAAGGGCCCAAAAGAAGGAGGAGTACTTGGGGGAAAAGGTTTTGAGAGGAGGAGCAGGTCAGAAGGATCCCCCCATCAAGACTTCATAGCCTTCAATCATGGCCCATCCCGGGCTTCTGCTGGGCACTGCTACAGTTCTGGAGGATTGGAAAACCCGAGAGGGGGGAGGGCTGCCCCAAAACCCTGACTGAGATGTACATCCACTTCCCCGGGGCCCGTCCCCAAAATGAAGAAAGGGCAATGGGGAGCTTTAGACAGATCCACACTGGGGTCCAGAGACCGGAAAAATGATTGAGTCTCTGGGAAAAATGGGTTTGAGCAGCTGCGCAGGAAACCCGATCTTCATGGGAAACAGACCTGACAGAGGGGATCGATATCAAAGGTTTGGGGTACTCAGGAGTGTTCCCCCAGGTCTTTAAAAAGGGAGAGGACTGACCGAACAAGGTGTTCTGCTTCGTCCATCTGAGTCTTCAGGGGGTTTCTGGTTTCTCTTTATGTCCATCTGACCTTCATCAACCTTTGGGGTCAATTTTGCTGGGGCAGGCAATCAACTTCCCAAATGGTCCAAACTCTGGGTCCAAAGCAGCCTTACCAGAGGGCTGTGGACAAGGCCTTCAACCCCAAAAGGGCACCTGGGCTTTTTCCTCCGGGTTTCCTCCTGGGTCCCTTTTACTGCAGACCAATTGGGCCTCCACGAGGTCTGCTGACAAAGACAGGGGAAAGGGGTTTAAGACCAATTTAGCAAACAGTCCAGTAAAATCAAAAGAAGATTGAAGAGACTTCCCCCTGAGAGCAAAGATCAACCTTTTCCCGGGCTGTTTAATGAAATTGGGAAAGATTGTTCTCTAGTGGAGCAGATCCAAAGTCCCTGAGGGTTTAGGACATTTTCCACAGATAAAATTTTCCGCTCAATGGTCATTTTGGGCCCCATCTTACTGACATCAGAAAAAAATCTGGAAAATGTTTTCCTGAAGAAATACCTGCTTCCCGAGGAGGCTCTTCTGAATGTTTCCAGCTGTCAAAGCCTAACAAAGCCCCTGTTGGGGGTATAGATAGTTGGATTTATTCATCATTATATAAAGACTCTGCTATTTTATTGGAGGAGGGAAAAAAATAAATTCAGTAGAAACCCCATTGGTTTTGGGGATAAAGAGCTGAATTTCTTCACTGAACTGTGTTTGTGTCTGTGAGTTCTTCCCAAACCCAAAAGAAATTGTTAGTTTGCCGGGGCCAGAGCAAACTGGGGAGTTTGTTCCCTTTATTGTCCTTTCAAAACAAATGTTATTTGACTTTTTTTTCATTCTTCCCTTCAGACTGAGCAGCTGTAACCCCCTCAAAAGAAGCCTGAAGTTTGTCCCCAGTTTTCCCCGCTCCCCCGTCCCCAGTCTGAGACACCTGGGCCTGAGGCCCAAAAACAAGCTGCAGGATTGGGGGAAGCTGCTTTTGGTTCTCTGGGGAGTCCACACTGTAGACTGGGGACTTGAGGTCAGTTCACTGTCTGTTACCCAGATCTTAATTTTTTTCCACAACTGAACCTGGTTTTTTTCTTCATCCAGAACTTTAATCCATTCATCTTTAATGAATGAGAGGGAAAAAGTTGTTTTTCCATGTTTGGGCTTTTTCTTTCTCAGACTAAGAATTATTCCTTTATTTCACTTCATTTCCCGTCAGTTGTCAAGGGAAAAATGTCTGTTGACTTCAATGAAACCTTCAGTACTCTAAAAAATTGTATTTGGCACAGTCAGGGAAAACTAATGTTTTCTAAATGAAGTGTAGAAAATGTCCAGTGTGAGTTGTTCAAAGTCCATTTTATCCCAAAAAACAGGAAAAATCCTTAGAATCCCCTTTTTGTACAAAACAATTGAAAAAATTCCCGTTTAAGAAAAAAACCTTCTTTTCCTTTTTAAGTTCATTTCAATCAAGTGTCAGGACCACGTCGTTCTTTCTTTTTGTTTACCTTTCACTCATTGAGTTGAATTGACTTGTTAAATGTGTTGGAAACAAAAAAACTTAAAGGACCACACTGTTGGTTTGACATGTTTTAGTCCATTAACCAAATCTTGGGTTTTATTGTAAAGGTGGGGTTTTTTAAAAACACAAATAAAATGCATTATTTTATTATTATTATTATTATTAAATAGTAGTATTGCATTGTATGTATGTTACTTTTCTTCACCATTTTCCAAAGTTTTCCCAATTTAAAACCATTTAATGTGGGAAAAAAATTGTTGTTTTGGGTTTAATATTTTTTAGATGTGGATTTCCCGAGCCCGGGTTTTGAAGGGAGTTTTTTTGGGGACATTGGGTAAAAAAAAAATGCGTCAATGATAAAAAACGGAGGCTACGAGATCGTAACGCGGGCCCCGGGTAGGATGCTGCGGGGCATTAAAAAAAACGCGAAAATTTAGATAGTAACGCGTCCTTTAAAAATTTTGGTTTTGGGCCCCGCGTTTTTATCTTTTGGCCTGCTTTCCAACCTGGGACATTTTTTTTTTTTTATCCAATGTCACCAGAGGGGGCCCCGAGGGTAAAACCAGACCAAGAAAAACATTTTTTTCCTTTGGGTCAGGGCCAAAAATTAAAATTTTTTCCATTTAAAATGGTAATCAAAGCCCCTTTTTTGTCCAACATGTCTGATTTGATTTTATCTTTTAATTTGACTTTACCAGCCCAGCAGCATGTTGTTAATCTGTGTTGACAAGAATAGTTGTTGGAAAGTTTTGGGGGGACATTTGGATGATGTGTGTAGAAGGCTGACATTATGATGATCCACAAAAGAGAAGGACAAAGTCCTCTACTCCTGGGTTTGTGAAAAATCATTGATTAGGGCATATCTGATTGGGTTGGGAAAAGATTTTTTTCCACATGATTTTTCCCCTTTTCTCAGATTGAGTTCCCCGCAGGTTTTCAGAGATCAGCCGGGTTTTGGCCTCAGCCTGAAGTCCAACCCCCCCCCATCTGGGGACACCTGGGCCTGAGGACAACAAGGTGCAGGATTCAGGAGTGAAGCTGCTGTGTGGTTGTCTGGAGAGTCCCATTTTAGACTAGAGACTCTGGGGGTCAGTTCACTGTCTGTTACTGTTGTAGATCTTATATCTTTAATCCCAGCTGAACCTGGTTTTTTCTTTCTCCAACTTGAACCATTATCTTGAATGAATGAATGAAATTTTGGGAAAAAATATTTGGTCCATATTTGGGCCCTTTGGGTTTAACCAGGCAGGGATCATACACAAAATTAACAAGTATCACTAGAACTATAACCACAAAAGGAACGCTGGAAAGCTTGGCAGGACCACGAGGAACACACAAGACAATCTGGCGACGAATGCAAGGAGGACGGGGACTAAATACATCAGGAGGAGGGGAGACAATTACACACAGGTAAAACACATTTAGGGAGGGAGGGTAATCAGGAGGTGGAAGGAGCACACGAGGAGAGGGAAGTCATGACACCTGGAACGAGAGGAAAACAGTGAACAACTGGAAACTCAAACATTAACAAGCTAAAACAGGAAACACCAAATTTTCAAAATAAAACCGCCCTGGCTCAAAGGCAGAACCTGACTTTAAGGGAAAAGTTCCCCCATTCCCCATTTAATTTTTTTCAGCCGGGAAAAGGCCAAAAAGAGAAGAAGGCGGACGGATTGTTTTTTATCTGCCTGCAAGCACTGGGACAAACAGCCCTACCCCGGCCCGGGACCCACCAACAAAAATATTTTAGAGATCAGGGTGAGCAAGGACAGGGGGGTGGGAAGAGCTGCCAAGGGTGGGTAGACTGAACGGGGGTAGAGGAGAGGTGGGGGCCCAGGAGCAGGGCAGCCACAGCACTTGTTTTAAAATCCCGAGGAAGTTAGCAAAAACCCCCGGAAGGTAAAATTTTTTACGGGTGGAGGGGAAACCCGGGCCAAAACCACCACTTTACCTTAGGGGAAACAGGTCTCGCCCCCCCCACGAACAAAACCCAGGAAACAACAGAAGCTTAAATGAAACTCAACTTCTCAGCTTTTTCAAATAGCTTGTTTTCCAGCAACTCTGGGGGGCCCAAACCAACAGCCCTTGTTCATCTAGGTCCCCTTTAAAAAAATTAAAAAGTCATCGAGGCCACAAAGAAAAAGCAAAAGTCATGGGAAAACGCCCTTCCCCACCCTGGAACACAAAGGGGGGGTTTTTTAAAAAAGGGGGATTACCAGGTACTTGAAGTGGCCTAAAGGCGGAAAAAGCCCTTTCCCTTTATCCCCCCCGGATGCAAATAGGGGGAGGCATTTTTCAGGTCTAATTGAAAAGACTTCCCCCCTGCAGGGATTCAAAGGCGGGAAATTTGTGGCAGAGGATATTTTTTCTTCCCCTGATTTTTTTTATCCCCTTTGTCAATGCAGGGACGGAGGCCCGGCCCTTTTAAAAAAAGAATCCTGCCCCACAGGAGAGGGAGGAAGGCCTGATGATTCCAGAATTCAGGATTCTTTTAATATACTTTCCATTTTTGCCTTCCTTTTAGGCCTTGGGGACTATAAACGCCCATTTTTTGGGGAAAAGAGGAGCCCAAAACACGTTTTTTGTGATGTTTGCCTGAAATAATTGGGTCCCGAGGTTCAGTTTTAAAAATGAAAAGGGGGGAGACCACTTACCATTAAAGAGGTGACAGGTATTTGTTTAGAAGAGCTTCAAATCTGGGTGCCTGCCCCGTTTTTACCCGTTTTGATCCAAAAAAATTTTGTTTTAACCCCGGTCAATTAGAAATCCCAAAAAGGGAAACTCACCCCCCCTTTAAAAAAATTTGGGCCCCCCAAAAAGGGTGGGAAAAGGGTTTGGGGGGCCCTTTAATTCCCCCAATTTAAAGAGCCCAATTTTAAGACGAGGGAGGCATTTGGGTTAAAAGACACCCCAATGTGTTGTCCCCCCGACCGCAGGGAAAGGAACACCGACTTAACTGGTGCTGTCGGTCCACAGGTGAGACGATACCACACCAACTCAAAAGGGTTCAAAAACCCTTTTAGGGGGAAAAGAATGCTCATGGGAGAGAGGAAAAAAAACCAGTTAGTGGAGGAGCAAAAAACTCTCCGGGGCATCCTAACTGAGAGGAACCGGTTTCTTAATTGGGAAGGGCCCAACCAGTAACCCGCCATCCGGGAAGGGGGTCCTGGGTGACCAGGCTGATGAGGTTTTCCAGGGTAGAGGCAGGTCCAGAGGAGTGAGGTGGGTCTTTTAGTTCACCGATAACCCCGGGGGGAGGGAAAGGGGCCAAAAGCGCCCCCCTTCCCCCGGGGCCCCCGCTGCTTTTTCTGAATTGGCGGCGGGTTTTGCTGCCCGCTTGCCCCTTCCCGTCGCCTCCCCAGAGCGCTTTTGCGGCCCCCCTTCCAGGCTTGCGGTTGAAAAAGTTTAAAAACCCCGGGGGCCAAGAGAGAGTTTGGGGGGTTAAAGGCTTTCCCCTCTGCCTGCCCTATGGCCGCTTTTCCGGGCAGACGGAAATGATAAAGACTATAAAGGCTCGGGCAGGGGAAAGGGGAGCAGCCAGGGGTTCAAAGGGAACGACGGAGTGAGGAAAGCCTGGTAATCCCGACCCCTTTAGAATTTTTCCCCCGCCGAAACCAACTGCAAGGGAAGGGGGGAAAAAAGTGGGGGGAGTGGGGAAACCCCGCCCGGGGAAGGCCCGTCCGGGGGGCTTGGGGTGCCCTGGATTTGGAACCAGCTGGGCCGTTGGGCACCGCCAGCCGCCAGCTGTTGTTTTATGTTGGTCGGACAGGCGGGATTCCCCGGGAGAGGCCCCACCTGACTCTCCCCGGAGAATGAGCTGGCCTTTTCGGGAGGGACGCCGCTTTATTCTGTTTTGTCCAAAAGTTCCAAAATTGTAATGTCAAGGGTTTAGGGAAAGGGAAAGGAAAATTAACGAGAGTCAGTGTCAGAGAAGATCAAAAAGGTTTATTTAATCCAGGTTCATTCAGGGGTCAACCAAACAGGCAGAGGCAACAAAGGAGAAGGCAAACCCCAGTCCAAAAAAATAGGAGGGATTCAAAAAAATAACAGGAATCACAAGAATTTCAACCACGAAAAGGGAATTGGGAAAACTAGGCGTCCTCCAAGTCTTTTTATCATTTATGTTGAAGATCAACCAGCAGTGCTTTGCATGTGGAACAGTAGTTTGCCTGCAGCTACAGATCCAGACTCTGCAGCTCTGGAGGTGGAAGTAACTGCAGAGACGAAAGCACACAACACCATGGGAGAGAGAAGAAGCCAAGTTAGTAACATACATTAATGGGATATGAATGTGTACAGATGGAGAGGGAGAGGAGGAGAGAGAAATCAGTGCATCATGTGAAGTCTTCTAGCAGTGTAGACCTATAGCAGCATAACTAGTGGCTCATTCAGGAAAGCCTTACTCAGCTCTGACTATAAGGTTCATCACAAGGGAAAGTTTGAAGCCTCCTCTTAAACATGGAGAGGGCGTCTGCCTCCAAGACCCAAACTAGTAGATGGTTCCACAGTAGAGGAGCCTGATATCTGAGGACTCTGCCTCCCATTCTCTCTATTGGAGACTTTAGGAACCACAAGTAAACCTGCATTCTGGGAACACAATGTTCCAGGGTAGTACGGGATGGCTGCACTGCTGCTGTGACCCGGCTTGGTAACACAGCCGTCCATTGCCAACTCTTAACATTCTCCTCTCCTTAGCTGTGTCTTCAGTAGCTAAACTTGTGTATCTATGCTGAAGATTAGAGAGAAAGCTCTGTTCTAAAACGTCTCTCTGTTTTCAGCTCTCAGGACTTTTGCAGCTTCTACCTCAGTCTCTACAGTTTGGAGTTTAGTCTCACTCCTGTGCTCTTGTTTGTACTTTGGGATATCAGCCTTATGTCACTGTTTACTGATCAGTTACAGCCATATCAGAGCTGTGTTATGTTACTGATAATGCAAACCAAACTTTTCCTGCTTAACTGGGAAAAAGTTAATACAAAGAACTCTGAAATATCACATTCAGTGTGCAGCTCACACTGTTGGTGGTTGGGGTCTTCAGACTCCTGAAAGCTGACATACAGTATTAGTTGAAGAAGGTAGTATTTTTATTTTGGATGAAACACATCCAGGTGTATCACTGTCCCTGTATAATGTGCTGACTTTCTAAATGTACCTCGGACATGTTTTAAGACTCAGGAAGATTGTGCTTTCCAGTTTGCAGCCTCTAAAATTTGGAATAATCTCCCAGTAAGTCTGAGGTGTGTGGACTCTGTGGACTCTTTCACAAAGCAGATACAAATCCACCTGTTCAGACAGGTTTTTAGGTAACGTAGTATTTTATGTTTACACTTGTGTTCTATATCTGCTCCTCTCTTGTATTTTATCTGCTGTTCTTATTGTTTTATTTATTTGTTTCTCTCTCTTTGACTGTGAAGCAGTGTGTGACTAGATTAGAGCCTTTGTGGAGGCAGAGTGATGAGTCTGTGCTTTAAATGAAAACTGGGATTGTGGAAAAAATCTTCTTACCTAAAAATACAAACTGTTCATCCTGCTTCATCCTGTTCTGCCAGTTTACTTCTGCAGTTGAGACCAAACCTCATAACTTAAAGTGAATCTCTGAGCACAGACTTGTTCAAATATACACACTGCCCTATACAAGAAGGGTCTTCTTAGGAGACTCAGGTCCTTTGGAGTGCAGGGGGCTCTCCTCAGGTCCTTCTTTGACTCTGCTGTGGCATCAGCCGTTTTCTACGGTGTGGTCTGCTGGAGCAGCAGCATCTCCTGTTAGCTTTTTAATTAGCTATTGAATTTAATGTTTTATTAATGATATGATTGTCAGTTGTTAATGTGAATCATAGTATGTTGCCTCTTAAATACAGTCACAGCAGTGTTTGTCCTTCAGAGCTGTGCAGAGGCTGAACTGGGCTGTGTCTCTTTTGTCAGAGTGAGGTGTAAAGCTGAGTGTTTGTCTGCTGACTGCTGGTAGAAATGACTGGAAAGTGTCTTTCTGTCTCCTGTCAGTCCATAATAAGTCCTCCTTCAATCATTTTGACTCATGTTTCTTTTAGATCTCGTTCAACTTATCTTGTGCTGTTAGACCTTAAATCCACAGAGTCCTGCTGTATGTTGGTCTCTTCTCTGCATCACACTGAGATAACAGTTACACCTGTCACCTGAATCAAGTAGGAAGCTGATGGTGAAAGTTAAATGACTTATTTTTATGCTGGTGTGAGAGTTTACATGCAAGTGTGTTTGTTAACTGTGAATCACATTGTGGTTAAGTTTGTGTTTGGGAGATTTCCTCCATGTGTTTATGGAAACAGATGAAGGTATCAGGTCATTCCATTATTTGATGATCTCTACCTGTTAAACCATCCACAGCAGCTGTGGATGTGTGTGTGTGTTTTGTCCTTTGATGCCTTTGATGTATCAACATTCTAGAATCAGAATCAGGTTTATTGGCCAAGTTTGTACATACAAGTTTGTACAAACAAGGAATTTGACTCCGGTTTTTCTTCCTCTCCTGCGGTACAACAACAAAGACAACAACAACAACACACAACCGACGGAACACTAATGGTGCAAAAAAGTGGGTGGTGCAATTTGTTCCAGAAACTAAAGATAACTATATAACTATTTACATATGTATAAATATATATCTAGGCTATTGACAGAGATAGTGCAGGTTATAGTGCAAAAAAAAACAACATAAAGAGACAGTGAAATGAGGTAGTGGAAAAATGTGCAAAGATGCTGAAAGGAGGTAGTGGGGAAAGAAACAGTCACATATTCATCAGAGCCACAGCCTGGGGAAAGAAACTGTCCTTGTATCGGCTGGTTTTGGCGAGCAGTGTTCTGAAGCGCCTGGCGGAGGGGAGGAGTTTAAACAGTTTGTGACCAGGATGTGAGGGGTCTGCAGAGATGTTTTTAGCACGGTTCCTAACTCTGACCTGGTATAGGTCTTGTATGGAGGGTAGGTCGGTGCCGATAATCCTCTCTGCAGCCCGGATTGTCCGTTGCAGTCCAGTCTTATCCCGTTTGGTGGCTGATCCAAACCAGACGGTGATGGAAGTGCAGAGGACAGACTGGATGATGGCGCTGTAAAAAATGATCAGCAGCTCCTTAGGCAGGTTAAACTTCCTGAGCTGACGTAGGAAGTATAACCTCTGCTGAGCCTTCTTCCTTAAACAGTCAATGTGGAGGGTCCACTTCAGGTCCCGGGAGACAGCCAGATGTCACAGGCTGCAGTAAGTGGACACACAGCCAGAGACAAGTTCAGAAGTCAGTAGAGTCAGTACATGTTAGTAGTTCATGTCAGTGTCTAGTTTAGAAGTTAATGTTTTGAAATGTTTTGTCCAAATGATATTGGGACGACAAGTAATCATACCCATAAGCCCAGTGGTTTGATTGTGTGCTTATCATTCATGGACAATATTGAGTTTTTTTAAATGCTGATCTAATTCTAATGGAAATGATGGAGCATAAAATCCACAGTCCCTGTCCTGTGGAAAAGTTGACTTCCAGAGATGAAAAGAAGCAAACATGAGGCTTCAACAGTCTGAGCAAGTTTCTATCTTCCAGGTATTTTTAGTCCAAAATTCCCCTCTTCTACCAGTTTGGACTTTCAGATATCAGCCTTATTTCACTGTTTACTGATCATTTTCAGCCACATCACAGCTGTTATGTTACTACTAATGCAAAGCAAACTTTTGCCGTTTCTTTGAAACTATGAAAAGGTTGTAAGAAAATGAAATGTGTTTCTCAGTGAGTTAGCATCACTTTATTAGTGGTTCAGATGAACAAATCAGTTTGCTGTGCAGTAAAGTGGAAGAAACACTTGCAGCGTTCCAGCACAGCTTTAGTGATAGTGGCTGTTCACAGCATGGCTTAATGTGAGTACACCTCCACAATGGAAAACACTATTTGTTAGAACGAGGAGTATATTGATTTTAGATGTCACATTTCCAGGCCACTCACCTTCCCAGTTTAGTATAAGGAAGCTGGTATATTTGTTTGGAAAGCTTGCACTGTGGTTTTGGAAGCCACGCCTCCTTGTCTCTTGTGGCCCCAGTCAAGTTCTCTACATCCTGGGTGGGTCTGAGGTGTTGTAGTAATCCTCCAGCTTCAGCCTGTACTGTCTCTTGTCTGATGTCTGATGGATCTACAAAGGTCATATTTCTCCTTTTTGTATTCCTCAGCAGTGCCTGAGACATAAGCAGAAGAGCGAGCACGTAGCATGGACCACACTTCACACTTTATCCGGGGTTTGTTATTGGGGTAGGTTTTAATCTGTTTTGTGGGAATGATATTGTCTGTGCATGTGCAGATGTAACCAGTAACTGCTGCAGCATTCTCCTCTAAGTCCACAGTAGTCTCCTCTCTAAAGGCAGCAGTTTTGAACACCTCCCAGTCTGTGTTGTTAAATCAGTCCTGAAGCATCTGTTCTGATTCTGCATTCCATACTTTAACAGTTCTGCAGACAGGTAGTGCTTGAGGAGCTTACAAACAAAGAACCAGAGAACAGCAAGAAATCAGGCCTCAGGTTTCAATAAAGATATTCAAACTGACTGCAAGTGTCAGTGAAGGAAGTCAGTAGCGACACTATAGGTAAATGAACTCTATACATACACTTGGTTTATGTCTAAGCAGAATTTTTAGGCCCTGATCTAATCACTCAAAGGGCCTTACACTTAGGCCAGTTGTGTGTGCCAACTTTGGCACTGAGGCAGGGCTCCAATTCCTTAAAGATGGAGCATTATTTCACAGGAGTAAAGTTAGAGGATTGAGATTTGGTCCTTGCTTTGTGGAGTTTTCTTTTTCTCCTTTTTCTTTTTCTTTTTTTTTTTTTGTGGGTTTTCTCCCATAGGGTTTCACACAATCAGTTAGAGGTCCAGTGTCAGTCCACTGTTGGTGGAGTCACAGACACAGACCAACAACAGGAGAACCTGGAGCTCCAGGAGTCATTATGATCAGAGTGTAATAGCATCTGAGACTTTACTGTAAATATTCCAGTTCTGGACATCACAGCACAAAGTGGAGAGTGCTGTGTGTTATTTTAGGAAGTTCCATCAATGTACTGTAGCTCAGGTCTGTGATGTATGATGACACTTGATGGAGGACTTCAAAGCAGCTGTTTGGATTTCAGCCTCATTGTACAGCTGTCAGACTCAGGCCTGTTAAGAAGACACTGACCTTGGTGTTTTGTTTTCATAATAAGTCACATATAATCCATATTATATACAGAGTCCAAACCTCACTGCATCACTAAACAATAACCTAAAGACAAACTTTACACTTACTTGTGCCGAGCAAATGAGGACTGATTGGAAACATCCACTCTGAGGAAACGTTTCAGTGCAGGCAGAGGTCAAGTTCATCTGATAGGCAGTGAAAACGGAGCTCAGTGAGGTTTGATCTCCAGCAGCTGTGGATGCAGCACAAGCTGAACAAAGTTTAATAGACTGGCTTTGTAATGTTTCTGTGCAAATGCATCACAAATGAAGAAACAGTCAGAAGAGTGAATGATGAATGAAGGGATGTTACGCTGCCTTTTCATCGTTACCAGTTACAATAACTATGTAGAAAAAATCATTGAACTCACTGTGCTGCTCAAAGGCTACTGACAGTTACCAGCAACTATTAAGGTGGAATGTTTTCTTGCATGTTATTCAATGCATGAGTTGATGTTGTGAACCAATCAATACACCTTAAATGTCGATATGACAAATATGAGCATTGGATTTATTGGCTCTCTCACAAGACTTTAGTAATGATTGTAGAAACCTGCTGCACTCTGCTGCATCGTCTTCTACATAGTACAAGCTGTTGTCTGTCACACAATCTGTTCCACAGTTTATGATTTAACTTAGTTTTCTGAAAAGATAATGAAAGTCATCAAAGAATATTGTTGCCTTTGTAAATTAAAAGGATTCATTGCCTTAAATTGGTGTTTTCTAATAATCAAACATCAAATCAAATCAATAGTTCTCTTATACAAAGTGTGATTTATTTCATTGATTCTTTCCTACACTCATACTTTGCAGGTCAAAAACAGATTTGACTATTTCTGAAAATGGGGCAAAAATATTTCTGCAGATCTTCCACTTGAGGGAGCTGCTGGTACATGTGTCCAGCACTGAATGTGTTTTCCATTCATCCAACTGGGTCTTTACTATCATCATGTCTGCACTTTGATGTAGTCGTCTCTGGTGGCAAAGCAGAAAGGCTCATAGCAGTACATACCTGTGTGAACAACTGTTCTCTTTGATGAAGATAAACAAAACATCACACAGAAGTCGTCTTACTGACGAACTCCTTCACTCAATCCTGAGGGTTTCCTCAGCTCAGAGCTGAACCCCAGACATAGATGAACTTGTATTCAAGATGAGACACCAAGTGTCTGGCTCAGAGGATAGATAGGCAGTATTTTATTAATCCCTCAGGAAGGTTCCTCCGTGAAATTCAGTTAAAATATGAAATGTAAAACAGCAGGAATTTAAAAAATAAAGTGAAGTGTAAAAGCTGCATAATCAACACAAATGTCCAAGATTGATTGTATAATGTTCAGGTAGAAAAGTGCAGTTATTGTTCAGTTGTATTGTTTAAAGTGCAGTTATTTTACTGTCCATTTGTATTGTTTAAAGTTTGAGGTGTGGTTGTTTATTTTTTATTGTTCATTTGTCTTGTTTGTTTAGTTGGAAACCTTCAGGCCTCCTCTGAAAAATATTACAGCAGCAAACTGAGCTTTAATGCTTTTTTTTCTTAGTAAAGTATCGTTCCGCTCGAACATCTTCAGTGCTTCTTGTCAGAGTGGAGGATGAGCAGCATTCTTCTGAAACATATTCCTTCATTTAAGGAGCGCTGTCTAACATGTGGCTCTAAAACCTTCACTGGGTCCTCACATCCTGTGGATGAGGACAGCTTCTCTTTTAGACCTTTTCCTCTCACCATCCTGATACAAAGTCCTGGTCCTGCTCAGCATTTGTATACATGTCACAGAGTCCAATAGGAGCTACTTGCAGTATATCTGCATGAAAGTGTTTTCCATATTGTGATTTGACCTGAGTTATCAGGTATGCAGACCAACTCCAAATGTATTTTTCCTGGCCTAGATCCATTAAGACCAGTAAGAGTTATTCACTTATTCAAGCTTTTTGAACTGGGACAGCTCTTATCAGTAAATGTGTTTTCAATCTAATGTTCCATTTCTTAGAAAAAGGAAAGCTTTGGATGTCTGTGACTCTTTCGTTGAATCTGTTTTTTTAATCTTTTTTCATTTTGTTGTGGTTTGAGCCCAAAATCATGACAAGCATCATTACTGGAGTGGACGCCATCTCATGAGCAAACTGTGACTTGTACTGATTCCACACAGTATCATATTCTGCAGCAGTGGAGTTTCCTGTCACCCTCTGCCATATGTGTCCTGTCAGTGTCCCACTGAAGCCAGTGAACATGAGCAGGAAATGCTTGTAACATCTGAAGAGTGGACTTCTTCTGAGCTGATTAGCTTCATTATCTGTAGCTTTGTATTTCTTGCTCTGTGGTTGGGAGCCAAACGTCCTCTGAGGTATGAGAGGTTAGGTTTAACAGTGAGGTAGAATGCTTAAGAGATGCTTTCCTTGATATGTCTGGATATTAAAGGTTTGCATGCAGTGCATCGTTCCTGGTGACATTTTGTCTACCACCAATCCATCTACCATCTTTGTCCAGAAATGTTTTGTTACGTTGAGATGAAAATGGTTGATGACATTTTGGCTGATTCATGATTTAGTCCAGAGGAAAATATCCTGACAGCTGCTCAGAATATCAGTCACAGAGTAAGAGACAGAAAAAGTCCTGCAGAGCTGTTCCCCCAGAGGTGTACTTGATGCTCTCTATCTCACCTCCACAGTTAATGGGCTTGTGGAAGTGGATCTCCAGATGGTCCTGAAGGTCCTCGTCACCCATGATGTTCTTGATGTCCTTGATGTGATCCAGGAGGATGGTTGGTTCGGTTATTCCACAGAGTCATGTTGGCAAACAAACCTCTGATGTCAAGTCAAGCTGACCACAGTTGTTCATCTATATTTGATTTTGATGCTAACCACTGACCAGTATCACAGACGACTCATGTGGACTTCAAAGTAAAACTCTGAACAGCACTGTTAATATGAAACAAGTGATGAAAACTATGATTGGATGTGACTGGAATAATGATTGTAATAAAATTACTCATCAAAGTCAAAGACAGATGTTGACTTTCAGATGTGTGTGTACGGTGTGTGTGTGTCTGTTTTAGGCTGTGTGATCAGACTGTGATATCAGGTAATCCTCAGGTGAAATCAGCTCTTTATTGCAGCCCTTGACTTTGGGTTTTCACCATGGTTTGTTGAGGGTTCAGTGAAGAACTGATGAGTTCTACTCTGCAGTGTGTGGAGGAACGCAGACCATAATACCCAGTCTCACTGCATTCCCTTTGAGTGGCTCTTTGTTTTGATTCTTTGTTCTGCCCTTATATCTTTTTCCCTCTTCTGTGATTGTCTGTCCCGCCCTGATGTGTTTCACGTGTTACACAGTTCAATTCAATTCAAATCAATTCAATTTTATTTATATAGCGCCTTCCACAATCAAAATTGTCTCAAAGCGCTTTACAGAGACCCAGAGCCTGACCCCAGATCAGCACTTAAGGCGACAGTGGCAAGAAAAAACTCCCTTTTAACAGGAAGAAACCTTGAGCAGAACCTGGCTCAGATGGGGGACCCTCCTGCTGATGGCCGGGCTGGGTGAAAGGAGGAAAAGGAGGAAGATAGGACAGCTAGGAATGGAGGAGAGGGGGAGAAAGACATGCAGCATAATACAGACAATGGACAATATTAGTGGGTCAGTATTTACATTACAGTTAGTGAACAGTTATTGGATAATGTGTGCTCAGCAGATTACAGTTATAATAGGAAACAGAGCACAGAGGCAAAAACTGTCATGACTGGTAATTATTTACATTACAGTCTGCAAAGAATATTAATCCAAAATGTATCTGTAGCAGAACGGAACATTAAACGTGTTAGAAATGGATCATTGTGAACAACAGTTCATTTGTGTATTTAAGTCTCTGTGTTTCCTTCATTCCTCGGAGTTTCCTCATGCTTCTATTCAGTTCCTGTTCATGTTTTACTGGCAACAGGAATTGTCATGTTTTATACTTATTCTACATTATAAAGCTTGTCTGAAGTCACAATGACAGGGGGCCCAGCCCCATTATGGTCCATCTGCACACACATCTGCCTTCATTCAAGATACAAATATGAAACTGGTGGAAACAGTAAGTGATGTATCCACATTAATGTGAAGCCTGAATGTTTGTGTTGAAGACATCACTGTTGAAATGGAGAATTTAGTTCCATTGGAGCTCAGCTGATTCAACTGATCAATAATCAATAATAATGAAAACATCAAACAGCAGCAGAGTGTGTGTGTGTTCACACTGGGAGTCATGAGGAGGTTTCATGTCTTAGCATGTGAATTTCAGTCTGACTGAGACCCAGTCCAACCAGTCACACTGCATATTTGGATAATGAAGAGACCACACACACATACACACACATACACACACACACACACACACACCTCTCTGGGAGTTTACTTTCACTTTGACCAAACGTTGTGGCGCAGATGATTTTCTCCATCTGAAGGTAAATGTCAGCAGTTTTAATGTTTTACTCATCAGCTCTCCCTGTTGTTACCTGGATTTTCTGACCATTGATTTATGGTGTTTTTTTTTCAGGCTTTTTTTGTGTGTGTCAGTTAAAGTTCACTCACACAAGAAGCAGAGGAAAAAGAAGCTTGAAGTGAAGAACTAAGAGCCTTTCCTACACTGACAGGAGGGAGCTGCAGAGGGATGAAGTTCATGCGATAACTGAGTAAGTGGAGCTCTTGATTGGTTTGATTTGTCTTCATTAAAGGGACATGGTTTTCTGTACTTAGTGGAAAATGTTGACAATGTCGTCACTAGTTCTTCTGGTTATTTTAGCTGGAGAAACTGGTTTATTAAAAGTGTTTTACAGTTGGATGGAGTTTGTTGAAATCAGGAGGAGGTTTGAAACAGTCGTTAGTCTCAAACTGAAATATTAGCTTGGAAACTTTAGAGGACATTCATGTTTATTTATTTATTTAACCTTCATTTAACCAGGTAAGTCAGTTGAGAACCAGTTCTCATTTCCAACGACAACCTGGCCAAGAGGCAGAAGCACGAGGCATGTTATACAATAATTTAACAAACACGATAAACAATAAACGATAATCGCGATACAGAACATTCACATAAACACATGAAGTTCACTCTCATAAATATATACAATACATACAACAAGGAGATCCCACAAGCAAATTAGAAGCAGGTGCACTGAAAAAAATTGAAGTTAAGGTTTTAGTCTCTTGGAGATACAGAATGTTCACTGAATAAAAGCTTTGCAGTCTTTTATTTTGAAAAGCACGTACAAGTTGTTTGGAATCTAATACTTTTGTAGTGAAAAGTAACTCAGTCCTTTTATTGCAGTGCTGCACTGAAACTCCAGTGTTTCCATTTTCTGCTTCTTTATACTTTGACTTCACAACTTTCCAGAGGGAAATATTTCACTGTTTTACTACATTTATTTCACAGCTACAGTTACTTTTCAGATTAAGATTTGAAATAAAAACCAAATGAGTCTGTTCTGCATGATCAGCACTTTGACTTTTGACAGTTGAAGTATATTTTACTGATTACACTCGTGTACTTTTACTCAAGTGAAATCAGAAAGCAGGATTTTTAGACTGTGTCAGATAAAACCAGTGGATCTCAGTTTGTCTGTGTGTCAGTGAATGGAAATGCTCGTCCCTGGATCCTGTGTGTGCTGCTCTGCACTTCACTGCAGCTTCATGACCCCATCTAGTGGACTGACAGTGGAAGTACAGCAGCTGATGGCAGCTTCCTCTGCCTCACACTGCTGTCTGACTGCATTCAACTGACACTGATATGAAAGAGGAAAGAAGAGCCAATCAGTGGAGGAGCAGCTGATATTTCTACAGGACAAATGATGGAGAGGATGATTTCAGTTGATGTACAGATGAATGATTTTTGATTTCTCTCCAGATGAAGGTAGAACGTGTGTGTGAGCTGATGTGGATGTGAATTCAGCATCATGAATCAGTGTGAGGACAGAGAGGAGGGAGCCCCTCCCCCTAAAAGCAGTCTGTGTGGGGACCATGAGATCCAGACCAAAGCTCAGAGGTGAGATGAGGATCTCTAACTCTCCATGACTCTTCTCCATGTCAGAGCTCAGCACTCACATCACTGCACCATCATTATTCACACTCAAAGCTCTGTGTGTGTTGTGTTGAAGGCCAGAGCAGCAGCACACACCAGACTCTGCTGGACCTGGACCTGAACATGGACCTGAGCCCAGCTGTGTGTCCATGAAGAGTGACAAGTCAAAGGGTCACCCAATGAATTTCAAAGGACAGCCTCCTTCTGCTGCAAAGAAGTGAGTTGCAGCTGAGTTTAAAATGTATCAGACAGCTGTCCTGTATAACTGGTCTTCTATGAAAGATGAAGTGATTGTGTTTTTGTCTCCAGGCTTCATGAATGACACAGTATATGAACATGATCAGGCTGAAACACAGGCTTTAGTGGCAAAGTTGATGTGTCTCTTTTCAAGAAAAGCACTTCTTCTGTTCTTATATGTGTCATTCAGATCAGAACTAAAACTCCCTGTAACTCAGCACCTATCCAGTTCCAGTGTTTGTGTTAGTGTCCTGTAGCAGAGGTGAGACTTCTGTCAAACCCAGTGTGAGTCCTTAAAAGTCATCATTTAAAAGGTGGACCTGTTGTGATGACTCTAGGTCATGAGGTACAGAACTGATTGCTTGTTTCCTCTCATTGAGAATGTCACAGCACAGTAGTGTTTGCTTTAATCAGGACAGTCACCACAGAACATAAAAGCAGCTGTTGTTTGTGTACAAAGCATAAAACGCTCACAGATGCTGCAAACATAATGTGAGCTAATTCTTCATGATTCCTCCACAGAGTGGACCAGGAGAGCTCAGAGGTTCCCAGTGCTCAGTCTGCCCAGCAGCATCAAACACACCTGGACTCCATATTTATGGTCTGTACATAGACAGCAACTACTTTGACATCTGTTGTGTTGACAATAATCTCCATGCTGCACTTTTTAGAGCAGTGGATTGTCAGTGTGTCCAACATGGATCTGATGTTTGGCTCCATGGTTTTACTTTGATTGTGTCATTCATATAGTTTTCTGTTCCAGCTGCTGGAGGAGAACATTGTCACTTTTGTGAAGAGGGAGCTGAAGAAGATCCAGAAGGTTGTGAGTCCAGATTATCCAGAATGCTCAGAGAGTCAGAGGGAGGATGAGGACGTGTTGGACGGTGAGGATCAAGAGCAGAGGAGGAGCAGCAGAGAGACTTTTGTGAAGATCACAGTGAACTTCCTGAGGAGAATGAAGCAGGAGGAGCTGGCTGACTGTCTGCACAGCAGTAAGAGGATTTCTCTAAAGATTCAACATGATGGACAAATGGGACATTTACTAACGTCTCAAGACATGGAAAATATGGGAAATATGTTCATTTGTGTTCTTTAGGGGGTTGAACATGTCATGTTTTCTTTATGAATCAGTCATTGATGTTGTTTCTTGTTTGTTCATTCAGGACATGTTGCTCCAGTTTGTCAACGTAAACTTAAATCTACTCTGAAGAAGAAGTTCCAGTGTGTGTTTGAGGGGATCTCTAAAGCAGGAAACCCAACCCTTCTGAATCAGATCTACACAGAGCTCTACATCACAGAGGGAGGGGCTGGAGAGGTCAATGATGAACATGAGGTCAGACAGATCGAAACAGCATCCAGGAAACCAGCCAGACCAGAAACTAGCATCAGACAAGAAGACATCTTTAAAGCCTCACCTGGAAGAGACAGACCAATCAGAACAGTGATGACAAAGGGAGTGGCTGGCATTGGGAAAACAGTCTTAACACAGAAGTTAACTCTGGACTGGGCTGAAGACAAAGCCAACCAAGACATACACTTCACATTTCCATTCACGTTCAGAGAGCTGAATGTGCTGAAAGAGAAAAAGTTCAGCTTGGTGGAACTTGTTCATTACTTCTTTACTGAAACCAAAGAAGCAGGACTCTGCAGGTTTGAAGAGGTCCAGGTTCTGTTCATCTTTGACGGTCTGGATGAGTGTCGACTTCCTCTGGACTTCCATAACACTGAGATCCTGACTGATGTTACAGAGTCCACCTCAGTGGATGTGCTGCTGACAAACAAAAAAGCCCACCAGAGGATGTAAAAAGCCCACCAGAGGATGTACTTCCTCCGGCAGCTGAAGAAGTTCAACCTGCCGAGGTCAATGATGGTGCACTTCTACACCTCCATCATCGAGTCCATCCTCACCTCCTCCATCACCATCTGGTACGCTGCTGCCACTGCCAAGGACAAAGGAAGGCTGCAGCGTATCATCCACTCTGCTGAGAAGGTGATTGGCTGCAATCTGCCATCTCTCCAGGACCTGTACGCCTCCAGGACCCTGAGGCGTGCAGGTAAGATTGCAGCTGATCCCTCCCACCCTGGTCACAAACTCTTTGAGACACTTCCCTCCGGCAGGAGGCTGCGTCCATCAAGACCAAAACCTCACGTCACAGGAACAGTTTCTTTCCCTCTGCCACCACCCTCATCAACACAGCTCCCCACCCCCTTCCCCCCCAAACAGCACGGACCCTCATTTCCCCAATACAGACTGTGTTACATTAACATAATTCAGATCTGTACTGTATGCGTTATATTAACGCTCCTATAAGGCATTATTACCTCTGCACTACATCCACTTTGCAACATTGCACATTATATTGTTATTATTTGTACAGACTTTCTTCCACATAGTACTTCCTCTTTCTCTTATTTTAGTATTAAAACTTTCTTTTCTTGTTCAAACTTGCACCAACAACACCACGTCAAATTCCTTGTATGTGTAACATACCTGGCAATAAAGTTTTCTGATTCTGATTCTGATTCTGATTCTGAAACCTCATCAGGGGGACACTGCTTCCCTCTGCTCGCCTCTGGATAACCACACGACCTGCAGCAGCCAATCAGATCCCTCCTGAGTGTGTTGACATGGTGACAGAGGTCAGAGGGTTCAATGACCCACAGAAGGAGGAGTACTTCAGGAAGAGGTTCAGAAAGGAGGAGCAGGTCAGAAGGATCATCTCCCACATCAAGACTTCACGTAGCCTTCACATCATGTGCCACATCCCGGTCTTCTGCTGGATCACTGCTACAGTTCTGGAGGATGTGTTGGAAACCAGAGAGGGAGGAGGGCTGCCCAAGACCCTGACTGAGATGTACATGTACTTTCTGGTGGTTCAGTCCAAACTGAAGAATGTTAAGTATGATGGAGGAGCTGAGACAGATCCACACTGGAGTCCAGAGACCAGGAAGATGATTGAGTCTCTGGGAAAACTGGCTTTTGAGCAGCTGCAGAAAGGAAACCTGATCTTCTATGAATCAGACCTGACAGAGTGTGGCATCGATATCAAAGCAGCCTCAGTGTACTCAGGAGTGTTCACACAGGTCTTTAAAGAGGAGAGAGGACTGTACCAGAACAAGGTGTTCTGCTTCGTCCATCTGAGTCTTCAGGAGTTTCTGGCTGCTCTTCATGTCCATCTGACCTTCATCAACTCTGGAGTCAATCTGCTGTCAGAAGAACAATCAACCTCCAACTGGTCTAAACCTGATCCAACGCAGCCCTACCAGAGGGCTGTGGACAAGGCCTTACAGAGTCCAAATGGACACCTGGACTTGTTCCTCCGCTTCCTCCTGGGCCTTTCACTGCAGACCAATCAGACTCTCCTACGAGGTCTGCTGACAAAGACAGGAAGTGGCTCACAGACCAATCAGCAAACAGTCCAGTACATCAAGAAGAAGATTGAAGAGACTCCCTCTGCAGAGCAAAGCATCAACCTGTTCCACTGTCTGAATGAACTGAATGATTGTTCTCTAGTGGAGCAGATCCAACAGTCCCTGAGTTCAGGACATCTCTCCACAGATAAACTGTCTCCTGCTCAATGGTCAGCTTGGGTCTTCATCTTACTGACATCAGAAAAAGATCTGGACATGTTTTACCTGAAGAAATACTCTGCTTCAGAGGAGGCTCTTCTGAAGCTGCTGCCAGTTGTCAAAGCCTCTAACAAAGCTCTGTAAGTGTATAGATAGTTGGATTTATTCATCATTATATAAAGACTCTGCTATTTTATTCAGCAGGAGGGAAAATAAATTCAGTAGAAACTCCTCATTGGTTAGCAGGTGGATAAAGAGCTGATATTTCTGCTTCACTGAACTGTGTTTGTGTCTGTGTTTGATGTTCGTCCCAGTTTTCAAATGCAGGTCTGTTAGTTTGCTGTGAGCTGCAGAGCAAACTGAGAGTTTTGTTCCTTTGATTGTCCTTTCAACACAAATGTTATTTGACTTTTTCTTCATTGTTTCCTCTTCAGACTGAGCAGCTGTAACCTCTCAGAGAGAAGCTGTGAAGCTCTGTCCTCAGTTCTCAGCTCCCAGTCCTCTAGTCTGAAACACCTGGACCTGAGTAACAACAACAAGCTGCAGGATTCAGGAGTGAAGCTGCTGTGTGGTTCTCTGGAGAGTCCACACTGTAGACTGGAGACTCTGAGGTCAGTTCACTGTCTGTTACTGTTGTAGATCTTATATCTTTAATCCACAGCTGAACCTGGTTTATCTTCATCCACAACTTGAATCCATTCATCTTGAATGAATGAATGAAATTTGAAATAATTTTTGCTCCATATTGTGACTTTCTTGTCTCAGACTAAGAATTATTCACTTCATTTCACTTTACTTTGTGTTCCAACTCAGAGTGTAGAGAGGTATGAGGAGTTAAAATTATAAACATCAGAGTAATAACTTACTGATACTGAGTGGTGACACAAATAGCTAAAAAGTTCAATCAGGAAGAGCAGCAGACATGCATTCAAACAAATATTAAGTTTATTTAAACCTAGATAATTAAGACAGGAAGTGCTGAGAACAGGCCTGAAAGAACAAAAGCACTCAGGTAAGTACAAATGATAGCCTTTATTGTACAATACTTAAATAACCTCGATAGCACCAACTGAATACAACAATAAAAGTTTAAAACAAGGGTAGAGTGCTCACTGTGGGGAGATTCTATCACAACCTGCTTATACACACACCATGTGCTCACCTGGTGCTAGTCCCCCTAGAAGACACTTCAAACACTGCAAGTCTACAAAGACTGCACTGCACATGAGAAAATTCAAGACATGACTATGTGACTGCCACCATTTATATTAGCACTCAGCATGCAGAGTCTGTACCCTGTGAACTACTCCCCACAGACTGGACCTCTACCTAAAAATAAAAACAATTAAAATCAGTTGGTTCAGATAAAATTAACAAGAAAGGACTTATATGGACAGATAATTAAAAACTCAATAATGAGTTCACAGGAACTAATGTCAGTGCAGCAGAATCATTACAGCAGTCTCTGTAAAAACAACATGTGAAGTAAATAAAGCCAGCTAATAAAAGAACCACTCAGGCAAAGCAGCAGTCTGGATCTGGGCCTGAAAGAGGTGACAACAACTATTAAAAATGTGTATTAATACTTTAATACTTTAGCCCCATTACACTGCCTTTGAATAAGCTTCATGGACATGTGGGGGCCTACAACAGAATCCCCTGGCTCTGTCTAGTTCAGTGGATAAGACTCAACAAGGTGCAACCCTCAGTCTTCCTGCCAGATGGAAACATACATTACTATAAAACACAGGGAAAGAGCTGAGTTTAGTTCAACCACACCTCTTGAGCATGGCATCAGCAGCCTACAACCAGGCAGGGATCATACACAAAAATAACAGGAATCACAAGAATTACAACCATGAAAGGAACGCTGGAAAGCTTGGCAGAACCATGAGGAACACACAAGACAATCTGCCGATGAGTGCAGGGAGGACAGGGACTAAATACATCAGGAGGAGGGGAGACAATTACACACAGGTGAAACACATTAAGGGAGGGAGAGTAATCAGGAGGTGGAAGGAGCACATGAGGAGAGGGAAGTCAAGATACCTGGAACGAGAGGAAAAGCAGTGAACAAACATTACCAAAATAAAACAGGAAACACCACATTATCAAAATAAAACCGCCCTGGCTCACAGAGCGGAACCTGACAGTACTCCCTCCTTAACATGCACCACCTAGCGCAACTGGCTTCTCCGGGTGATGGCGATGGAACTCCTGGATGAGAGCGGGGTCCAGTATGCGGATGAAGGCTCCCATGATCTCTCCTCCGGACTGTACCCCTGCCAATCGACCAGATACTGAAGACCCCTTCCCCGTCGTCTTGGCTGGCTGACCGTCGATGAGCCAAGGAGGTGGTGGTGAAGGGAAAGTTGGCTGCAGAGGGCTGGTAACGTGGGGCTTGATCTGAGATATGTGGAATACTGGGGGGATACGGAGAGACTTGGGAAGACGGAGGCTGACTGCCACTGGGTTAACGATTTTCACAATGTCAAGGGGTCCAGTATATTTGGGTGACAGTTTCTTAGATTCAGTCCAAAGTTTGATGTGAGCAGTGGAGAGCATTACAGACTGACCTGGTACATAGGTGGGAGCTTGAGAGCGGTCAGTCAGCCAGCCTCTTGTTGTTCTCAGCCGAACGGAGAGCAGGGCAGCCCAAGCCTCCCTCCAGATGCGTCTACATCGGCGGAACTGATGCTGAGCTGAGGGTGCCGCCACCTCCTTCTCCTCCTCTGGGAAGAGTGGTGGTTGGAAGCCCAGAGAACACTCGAGGGAGAGAGACCAGAGGCAGATGAGGTGAGGGAGTTGTGAGCATGCTTTACCCAAGGAAGGTGGGTGCTCCAGGATGATTGGCTGGGAAGGCAGACGCGCGCGGAGGGCGGACTCCAGGTCCTGATTGGTTCATTCGGACTGGCTGTTGGTCTAGGGGTTGAAGCCCAAGGACAGGCTGGCCGAGGCACCGAAGGCGGTGCAGAACACTTTCCAGACCTGGAAGACAAACTGCGGACCCCTGTCAGAGACGATGTCCACAGGGATCCCATGTAAACGAAAGACATGTTTAATCACAAGTGAGGTGAACAGAGATGAGTGAGCCCACTGGAGAACCTGCTGTCGAGTTACCTTGGGGACAAACAGTTTATTAGTAGTCATAATTTCTCTCAGCCGGGGAGAGCCGGCGAGAGAAGAAGGCGCACAGATGCAGTTTATTATCTGCCTGCAAGCACTGGGACAAAACAGCTCCTACCCCCGAGTCTGAGGCATCTACTTCAACAATAAACTAGCTGGAGAGATCAGGCTGAGCAAGGACAGGTGCGGTGGTGAAGAGCTGCTTCAGCTGTTGATAGACTGAACGGAGTAGAGGGAGAGGTGAGCCCAGTGAGCAGGGCAGCTACAGCACTGTAGTTTCTAATAAACCTCCTGAGGAAGTTAGCAAACCCCAGGAAGCGTTGTAGTTGTTTACGGATGGAGGGAACCAGCCAATTAACCACCACTCTCACCTTAGCGGAATCAGGTCTCAGCTCTCCCTCCACTACGACAAAACCCAGGAAAGTCACAGAAGCTAAATGAAACTCACACTTCTCAGCTTTTACAAATAGCTTGTTCTCCAGCAACCTCTGGAGGACCAACCGAACATGCCGCCTGTGTTCATCTAGGTCCCTTGAAAAAATTAAAATGTCATCGAGGTACACAAAGACAAAACGATGCAGGAAGTCATGGAATACGTCATTCACCAGCCCCTGGAACACAGCTGGGGCATTTGTCAGCCCAAAGGGCATTACCAGGTACTTGAAGTGGCCTAAAGGCGTGTTAAAAGCAGTCTTCCATTCATCCCCTGCCCGGATGCGGACCAGGTGGTAGGCATTTTGCAGGTCTAACTTGAAAAAGACTCTTGCCTCCTGCAGGGATTCAAAGGCGGAATTCATTAGTGGCAGAGGATACTTATTCTTCACCGTGATTTTGTTTATCCCCTGGTAGTCAATGCAGGGACGGAGCGTTCCGTCTTTTTTTGTCACAAAAAAGAATCCTGCCCCTACAGGAGAGGAGGAAGGCCTGATGATTCCAGAATTCAGGGATTCTGGAATATACTTCTCCATCGCTATACAGCCGACTTTTAGGAAGAGAGGAGCCTGGCAACACGTGTTTGTGATGTTTGCCTGAGATAATCAGCTCCAGAGGTTCAGTTTGAAACTGAACGGTGGAGACTACTTTACCATTAAGAGAGGTGACTGGTATTTGCTGAGGAAGAGCTTCAAATCTGATGCCTGCCTGCCTTGCCAGCTCCGCATCCAAAAGATTTTGTTCTGCCCCAGAGTCAATTAGAACCCAAACAGGAATCTCACCCTCCCTTAAAACAATTTGGGCCTCTACAATAAGGCTGGAAACGGGTTTGGTGGGCGCCTGAATTCCGCTCGTTAATGAGCCCACTCTTAATGACGAGCAGAGGCATTTGGGTTGAACAGTACACTCCCTAATGTGTTGTCCCCCCTGACCGCAGTAAAGGCAGTCACCTGACTTTAACTGGTGCTGTCGGTCCACAGGTGAGACGATGACTACGACCCAACTGCATCGGCTCCAAATCGCCTGAGGGAAGCAGAATGCTCTGCGGAGAGAGGACAAGACACCAGTTAGTGGAGGAGCAAGACACTCTCCGGAGCATCCTAACTGAGAGGAACCGGCTGCTTCACTGCGGCGCTCCAACCAGTGATCAGCCATCCGGTTATGGATCCTGATGACCAGGCTGATGAGGCTGTCCAGGGTAGAGGGCAGGTCCAGAGGAGTGAGGTGATCTTTTAGTTCACCTGATAACCCGGCGAGGAAGGCGTCGCAGAGCGCCTCCTCTTTCCATCCACTCTCCGCTGCTAATTTTCTGAATTCGATGGCGAAGTCTGCTGCCCGTCGATCCCCCTGTCGCACTCCCATGAGCGCCCTTGCGGCCTCCCTTCCAGGCTTGGTGTGTTGAAAAAACAGTTTAAAAGCCTCGATGAAGGCCAAGAGAGAGTTGCAGGTGGCCGACTTATGGCTCCACTCTGCCATAGCCCATGCCGCCGCTCTTCCCGTCAGACGGGAAACGATAAAGACTATAAAGGCTCGGTCAGAGGCGTAGGCAGCAGCCAGGAGTTCAAAGTGTAACTCGCACTGAGTGAGGAAAGCCTGGTAATCCCCAGACTCCCCTGAGAATTTTTCCAGCCGAGCCAACTGCACAGGAAGGGAGAACCAGTGGGGTAGTAGGAACCTCGTCTGGGGAAGCTACAGTCCGGGGGGAAGACGAAGGCTGCATGCGTTGGATTTGTTGAACTAGCTGGCCAAGCTGGTCACCGCCAGCCGCCAGCTGGCGTTCATGTTGGTCGAACAGGTCAAGGATTCCCTGGCAGAGGCCGCTCACCTGACTCTCCTGCTGGAGAATGAGCTGGCCTTGTGCGGCGAGGGACGCTTGCATCGATTCTGCCTCTGCTGTGTCCATGCTGGCCAGATTGTAATGTCACGGTTGAGTAAGTAGTGGAGTGAACACGAACGCAGAGTCAGTGTCAGAGAAGATCAAAACGGTTTATTCAATCCAGGTTCGATTCACAGGGAGTCAGTCCAAACAGGCAGAGGCAACAAAGGGAGAAGGCAAACTCGTAGTCCAAACAACCAGGCAGGGATCATACACAAAATAACAGGAATCACAAGAATTTCAACCACGAAAGGAACGCTGGAAAGCTTGGCAGAACCATGAGGAACACACAAGACAATCTGCCGATGAGTGCAGGGAGGACGGGGACTAAATACATCAGGAGGAGGGGAGACAATTACACACAGGGGAAACACATTAAGGGAGGAGAGTAATCAGGAGGTGGAAGGAGCGCACGAGGAGAGGGAAGTCAAGACACCTGGAACGAGAGGAAAAGCAGTGAACAAACATTACCAAAATAAAACAGGAAACACCACATTATCAAAATAAAACTGCCCTGGCTCACAGAGCGGATCCTGACATCAACAATATATATCTCAACTGTAGACACTTTATATCCTGCACTTGCTGCTTTGCACTTCTGGTTAAATGCCAAACTGCATTTCATTACCCTGTCCTTGCACTTGCATAATGACAATAAAGTTGAATCTAATCTAATCTAATCTAATTTTATTCGTCCTCATCTGAGTTGATATTTATCATCTAAGTACAAACTTTATTAAGATTAAACTTTATTCAAAATAAATTAAAATACTTTCTCTTCACTTTAACATGGGTTTAGTTGTAGATTTCCTGAGCTGATCAGAGACCTGTACTGTGAATCAGGATTTGGGATTAGGGGGTTTTCAGAATTACGAAGGTGGTTCACTTGTGAACAGGTTACATTGCCATGATAACTTATGCTGCACAGCTAACCTGCTCTGGAGCAGGTAAACTTCAGAGGATCAGATCAAAACCTTTCAAAAGCCCGAATATTGACCAATCAGATCACTGGAAAAAATTGTATCATCATTCCTACAGGATCCCAAATGGGAAAAAAGTGTTTATAACAAAGTGGCAAAAAAATAAAGAGCAAAAGATATTTTTTTTCTCGATGAGTTGAATCATTTTTTCTGTTGCAGGTTCATGTGTTCACTCTGGTTTTAAAACAGATGGAGAGTTTATCACTAAATAACAACATAATAAATATTCTAGTTTCATTTGAAGTGAACAAAGATTCTTTAATCTGACAGAATTCTGACACTGCTGATGCTTTTACTCTTATTGCATCACTGCAGCTCAGAATAACATGAGGAGACTTTGTGATGAGAATTGTTGATTAAAACTAAACCCTCTGATGTCTGTTAGAAAAACTGTCCACATACTTAAAGATTTCATATGATTATAAATGGCCATCTCAGTCAGACTGAGCCTATAAGACGTTAACTGCTTTTCTCCTTCCTGCTTTGGAAGCAGAAAGAGTTAATTCACTCTTACTTTTTTAACATGCATCACACTCTCATAATAATTTGATGCTAATTGAGTAAGAAACTTAAAAATAATTATTGTACTGTACATTATGTCCTTGGTCTGACATTATCAATTGTAAATTATTTCTAGATTTTCTTTTCTATTTGGGTCATGTGATCAGGACTGAACATTTGAAGTTTGATCCATTTCAGTGGTGAATCAAAGTCAGTTTTTAGTCCAGCATGTCTGATTTGATCTTTATCTTCTAATTCCAGACTTGACTGAGCTCAGCAGCATGTTATGAATCTGTGTTGACATGAGTAGTTGTATGAATGTTGTGGTGACATTTGGATGATGTGTGTAGAAGGCTGACATTATGATGATCCACAATAAGAAGGACAAAGTCCCTCTACTCATGTTAGTGAAAGCTCACTGATTAGGACATATCTGATTGGATTAGAAATTATTTTCATCCACATGATTTATTCTATATTCAGATTGAGTTCCTGCAGTTTGTCAGAGATCAGCTGTGCTTCTCTGGCCTCAGCTCTGAAGTCCAACCCTCCCATTTGAGACACCTGGACCTGAGCTACAACAAGCTGCAGAATTCAGGAGTGAAGCTGCTGTGTGGTTTTCTGGAGAGTCCACACTGTAGACTGGAAATTCTGAGGTCAGTTCTCTCTCTATTTCTGTTGTAGATCTTATATCTTTAATCCACAACTGAACCTGGTTTATCTTCATCCAGAACTTGAATCCATTCATCTTGAATGAATGAATGAATGAGATTATTCCTTCAGTTTCACTTCATTTCAGTCAGTACAATCAGATGTTATTTTTATAGCACTTTTCATACAAATACATTGTAACACAAAGTGCTGTCTGTACACAGTGTTAGTCCCTCCACCCCACACAGACACACACCCAAAATCCATCACTAACCACAGTTAAGGATTCAATAAAAACAGGAACTGAGGAAACACTATCATAAATCTCAAGGCTTTGCAATGAGAAAACACTGGAGGCAGGATAAAAAATCAAAATAGCAAAATAATATAAAAAACATAAATAACAGGAATGATCAAAATGACAATAGAATTAAGTGAATAGTTTAAAAGAAATCAAAGTGAAGTTTGAAAAATGATCAGAAAAATGTTAAAAAAGAAAATTTGACAGAGTAAATATGGAAATCCCAGGAAACAAACAAACAATAAATGCATAAAAAGAGTAATAAATTTGACTAAAATGTGTGGATAAACAGACAAATAAACAAATAAACTTCAATTAAAAGCCAGATTAAAGAGGTAAGTCTTGAGTTTGCTTCTAAAATTATCAGAGTTCTCTGCTGCCCTCAGGTCTTCAGGGAGGCTGTTCAAGAGACTTGGACCATAGTAATAAAAGGAGGCTTCTCCATAGGTTTTTGTTCTGACTTAGGTTTAATTAAAAGGTCACTACCAGAAGACCAGAGTTTTCTAGAGGGCTCATTAGTTAAAAGCAAATCTGCTAAATAGGTTGGTCCAAAACCATTAAGAGATTTATAAACCAATGAAGGATCTTAAAATCAGTTCATAAGCACACAGGAAGCCACTGCAGAGACTTTAAAATCAGTGTAATGTGTGCTCTCTGTCTGGTCTTTGTCAGTACATGTGCTGCTGAATTTTGAAGCAGCTGTAGCTGAGATATGTTCTTCTTTGGGAGACCAGAAAGCAGAGCATTGCAGTAATCAATTCTGCAGGTGATAAGAGCCTGCAGCGATGTCTCTGCATTGGCTTGAGAAATGGTTGCACTCTGGCAATGTTCTTCAGATGATAAAAAGCAGTTTTAATGGGGGCGGCCGTGGCACAGTGAGTTAAGCATGCAGCTTTGGACTTTGGACCATCCGGAGATCAGAGGGTTGCCGGTTCGATTCCTTGACCAAGATCAAGGGATACGCACAATGGACATGGGTGGTGGTGAAGAAGACGTACCCCCCCCTGCCTGCGACCATGGCCGTGGTGGCACCGAGCTTCTAGTGCATGTGCATGCTTCACAAGTGCACTCTTCACAGCGAGTTATTTCCCCAAGAGGGATCAATAAAGTATAAACTGAACTTAATTACATTTTTAATGTGAGGCTCTAAACTAAGGTCTGAGTCAAAGATGCCTCCTTGGTTTTTCACTTGTTTACAGGCGTTTAGTGCCAGAGTTTGTTTGTCCTGATTGAGTTGTAGAAAATTTTCTGCCATCCATAACTTGATATCTAAAATACAGTTAAAAAGAGCCTGGATTGGCCCTGGGTCATCAGGAGACACAGCAATGTAAAGCTGTGTATCATCAGCATAGCTATGGAAGCTGGTGCATTGCCTCCTGATGACATTTCCAAGTGGCACCATGTAAAGGTTAAAAAGTTTAGGACCTAAAATTGAACCTTGGGGAACACCACAATTTAATTTATAGCTTTTAGAAGAACATTCACCCATGCTAACATAAAATTCTTTGTCAGTAAGATAAGACTTGAAACAAATAAAGACAGTACCAGAGAGGCCAGTCAGGGTGTGAAGTGTATCAAAAAGAATGGTGTGGCCTTAATTATCAATTGTAAATTATTTCTAGCTTTTCTTTTCTATTTGGGTGATGTGATCGGCAAGCAAGACATTTTTCCTGGATCAGGACTGAACAATTCAAGTTTGATCCATTTCAGTGGTGAATCAAAGTCAATTTTAGTCCAACATGTCTGATTTGATCTTTATCTTCTAATTACAGACTTGACTGAGGTCAGCAGCATGATATGGATCTGTGTTGACATGAATAGTTGTATGAATGTTGTGGTGACATTTGGATGATGTGTGTAGAAGGCTGACATTATGATGATCCACAATAAGAGAAGGACAAAGTCCCTCTACTCATTTTAGTGAAAGCTCATTGATTAGGACATATCTGATTGGATTAGAAATGATTTTTATCCACATGATTTATTCTTTATTCAGATTGAGGTCCTGCAGTTTGTCAGAGATCAGCTGTGCTTCTCTGGCCTCAGCTCTGAAGTCCAACCCCTCCCATCTGAGACACCTGGACCTGAGTAACAACAAGCTGAAGGATTCAGGAGTGAAGCTGCTGTGTGGTTTTCTGGAGAGTCCAAACTGTAGACTGGAGACTCTGAGGTCAGTTCACTGTCTATTACAGTTGTCAATCTTATATCGTTAATCCACAACTGAACCTGGTTTATCTTCATCCAGAACTTGAATCTATTCATCTGGAATGAATGAATGAATGAGATTTGAAATAGTTGTTGTTCCATATTGTGACTTTTTCTTATCTCAGACTAAGAATTATTCCTTCAGTTTCACTTCATTTCAGTCAGTTGTCATGAATAATGTCTGTTGACTTCAATGAAACCTTCAGAAGTTACACACTGTATATTTGTCACAGTCAGTTGTATGAAGTTGTATGAATGTTGTGGTGACATTTGGATCCACAATAAGTGAAGGACAAAGTCCCTCTAATCATGTTAGTGAAAGCTCATTGATTAGTACATATCTGATTGGATTAGAAATGATTCTGATCCACATGATTTATTCTTTATTCAGATTGAGTTCCTGCAGTTTGTCAGAGATCAGCTGTGCTTCTCTGGCCTCAGCTCTGAAGTCCAACCCCTCCCATCTGAGACACCTGGACCTGTGGAAAACAAGGCGCAGGGTTCAGGAGTGAAGGATCTGTCTGATCTTGTGGAGAGTCCAGACTGTAGACTGCAGACTCTGAGGTCAGTAGAGGGTTGGAGTCAGTCCATGCTGCTTTAATCAGTATTGTACTAAACACAGTTCGTATCAAAGCAAAGATCCAGTGTCTCCTGTAAACCTCCAACCTTCTCAGTGGCTGCTTTCCTCATTGAAGCTGTGAGAGGAGAATGGTGACAGGCTTCAGGATTGGACAGAAAAACAGAGAGACAGACAGCAGTCAGCCAATCAGATCAGCCTGATTGCGATTGTGTGTTTTGATACAGAGCAGAACCTCTGCTGAAGTCCAGTGATCACATCTGTATATGTGTCCATCTGTCAGATACTTTCAGTGACAGCCTCCATGTTTATTTGTCAGCTGATATTTCAGAAGCAGATCAGATGTTCATCAACACACAGAGACTCTTTCTTTAAATGGAACATGAGTTGACATGTAACAGCAGTGAATCCATCACTAAACTGTTTGTGCAGTAATGAAGCTTCATGACTCAGCAGTTTATTTCCACTGTGGACTTGAGTGAAATGTTCAGAGTAAACAGACTTGATGCTAAAAGTCTCTGCAGGTGTGTGAGCTTCCAGCTCAGTGTCTTCACTCCAATACGTTAACATGAGAGCTGAGAGGAAGCTGCTACACTACACAGCTGCTCCACTTCTGCTCTGAACAGGACTGAAGTCCCTGCTGCTCTTTATACTGGATGTGCTGCATCAGTGACTGACAGCTGATGAAGTGAGTCTCTGTAAACACTGATTTATCACCTCTGTTGTCTGTCTTCTTCTCTCAACAGATGGAGGTAGTGATCTTTCTTAAGGAGAGAGTGAAGAGGAGGGTGTGTGTGCTGAGAGAGGACGAGCTGTGTCCTGATGATCCAGAGAGGTTGAAGCAGCAGCAGCTTGTGTGTAGAGAGGCTCTGATTGGTCCATGTTACTGGGAGGTAGAGTGGAGAGGAGAGCTTCATCCAGCAGTGACTGACAGAGGAACCAGAAGAAGTGGAGAAGACTCTCAGTGCTGCAGTCTGAACTGCTCTGAGAACAGCTCCACTGTCAAGTCCACCATCATCCCTGTGTGTTCCTCTGGATCTGAAAGAGAATCATCAGTGTATCTGGACTGCTCTGCTGCTGCTCTGTCCTTCTACACAGTCTCTGCAGACACACTGAGACTCCTCCACCTCCTCCACCCACCATCTGGACTCTGCCTTTTTTTATTCATTCACAGATGCTGAACCCAAAGTGATAAATCAGATTAATCAGCTCCATCATGTGGTGTGATGGAGAATTGCAGCTAATTTCCACATTATTTTTTTCTATCTTAGTGCAGAGCCTGACAAGACATATATTATTATTCACCATACATGTTAATCTGCTTATTCCACTTCTTCTGTACAGATTCCAGCTTCCTGCAGCTAAATCAGTATATCAATATCTCAGTATTTTTATACCTTTTATGGTTTTTATGAAATCACATTTAAGTTTTATATTTTCTGGATCTGGAGTGACTGACATCACCCACGCTCTGTCTGACGCCTATTAAAATTTTCCATAAAAGCTTCTTTCAACTTCTTAATTCTCACAGTTACCAACTGTCACAACTGGCTCACAAAAGTGACAAAGTGGGGAGGCCACACATAATCTCAACCATTTTACCATTTTATTAAGGAAGAATAGGTAGTCAACACCAACAGTTAGCAGGCCAGCCATGTCCAGGACAAATGCCCAGTCATGGCTGCAGCAAACAAAAGAGCCCAACTGCTGTCTAAAATGGCCAGGAGGAGAGAGAGCGAGGCAAGCCTGCTGGGCCCTTATAAGCCTTCTCCAACTTGCCAGCTCAGGTGTGCTGCATGAGTGCAAGTTCAGCTCCGCCCAGCAATCACCTGCACACACAAAGCAAAAGAGAACAGCAGAAACACAACTTCCTGAAAGGCCAACACACAGGGCTGTAACACTCCCCCCTTAGCGAGGACTCTCGACCCTGGACCATTAGCTCTCTCAGGAAGGTACCACTATTAAAACACATCACAGAATATACATCAGATTCCCAATAAGTGTGCAAACACACAACCAAAATACAGCCTTGGCCCCAACAGCTCACCAGTTCACAGCTTGACCTTGTGGCACCTTCACAGCCACTGCATCCTCCCACCTCAGCAACCTTGGCGCCTAGGAGCAATTTAAGGGAAGAAGGAGACAGAGACCACAATGGACAACACAAAAGTCGATGGAACAATATTATTTGAAGTTACACTGGTGCCCGGGACAAAGCGTCCGCCATCACATTATCTTTTCCCTTACTGTGACGAATATCTAAATTACAAGGCTGCAAAAACAGAGCCCATCACATGAGCCTTTGGTTCGGATTCTGTACGGAGTTTAAAAATGTCAGTGGGTTGTGGTCTGTAAAGTAAATTGTCTTCAGGGACAATTTATATATGACAATGTTTAGAAAGCTGTCCTCTCTCGCCCAGTGTTACTCTAATTGTCACATGACCCACAGTTTTTAAGTAAATCCCCTCCATACTGACCAAACCTCCCATAGACTGCCATGTTAAAGTGAGCTCTGCTGGGGAGCCCACTACCCTGCACTGCTGACTGCAGCAGACTTTACAAGGTCTAGAAAAGTCGTTGAAGTTCCCCTGTGCCCCACTACTGCAGACAGCACCCTAGTGGGCGAAGGGGAGCTGCAAAGTCTACGTTCACCTCCACCGTCTGCAGTAAGTGAACCTTTGATTGTGTCTGTGGTCCTTTTAAACCCATCTTTTTGGAAAAAAAAAAAAATTAAATCTGTATCGATAACAACTTTTCTTTTTAAAGGGTAATTTTAATATTTCTGTAGGATTATAAATAAGACCATTTTTAAAGAGTTTAAATACATAATGCCTGTGCCCCATGGAGCACTCATACAGAGTGTTGCATCTCTTCACCTAACCTAACCTCATCATCCCCAAATCTATCTATCTCAATCTATCACACTCTCCTGAGTAAAAAATAATAAGGTTTGTAGTGTTTTATTATGTGTATAATATATAGAGCTTAGATGAAGCTCCATACTTTCAATATCTGTCTTATGGGGAATCTAAATATACATGCTGTTCATTTTTGTTTGCTTTATGTCACTGTTGTTTTTGCACATTGTGTAAAAGTGTATGTCCTAGAGTGTGTGAGTGTGTATGTGTATGTGTGTGTGTGTGTGTTGTGACACAGTTATCTTTATATTTTTAGGTTTCTTCAAAGTCTAGAAACAGACTTTAACCTGAGAAACTGACCTCTACGAGCCTTGTTTCATAATTCATTTCCAGCCCACAGTGTTTCTGTCCTCCAGCAAACCTTTGGATGTCAGTGTGTCAAGCTAATGTTGGTGAATCTGAGGCTGTGTTGACTGAGAGAAGAAGCTGTGACATCTTCTACACCCTGAGGACTCACTCTGGACTGATTTGATAGATGCTCCACAAATAAAAGTGCTTCTCCACTCAACTAACTACTACTCCTCATAGGGACTGTCTGCAGGAACTGAAGCTGCTTTTGGTCAAAGAGATATTCATGTGTTCACTGTTCACTCAGGACCATTCAGCTGGGTTGGTGAATTCAGCACCAAGGACAGCAGCAGCTGAACTGTACACAACTGCTAACAGATAGATGGAGTGTGTACAACATTCATGTTAATGTATCTGCTGAAATCCTGTTGGAAGTAGCATAAAGTGTCCTCCAGGCTGATGGCAGTAACCTGCTGCAATTAGCCAACAATGAGCCCATTAGCCTCTATAATGAAGTTCACATATTATTATTATTTGCAACACAGGATGAAGACAATTAGTTTAAAAAAGAATCATTTGAAGGTTTATGAGAGTTGCGACTTTATTTTTAATCCTGTTGCTGTAGATTTTCCTCAACTCCAAACAATGTGGACTGTGAAGTGAAGCATTAACAAGCTCTCAGTCAGCACCATGGAAAGAGGCAGAGACGACTGCTGTTCTCTCTACAGTACAAAACAATTATCACTGTTTACACTTTTTATTTTTCTCATATGGTTCCATTTTTTCAGTGTTACCTCAAATTGATGAAATCACAGTTGCACAATCATCTCTCTATTATCTCTTATTTCCATCCTACCCTTTTTTCCCAGATCCCAAGTCCAGTTCTCCTGCACTGCAGCCTCGTCTCCACTGACTCTACTGTTGCAGGGTGTAGACAGATATATTCCTCCTTCTGTCCACATGCTGCAGGTCAGCTGCTACTTTTCACCTGCTAGAGTGGAGCTTCAGTGTGATGGTGTAATGCATTCACACATGGTTCACACTGTAAATGTGTGAACCCTGGTCCATTAGTGAATTTGCTGTTGGGATGATCAGAGGGTTTGTAGAGTTATTATGCTTCTTCCTCTTTGCATCATGATTTTCCACAGACTCTTGTCAGTTACAAAACAAGTAGAAAGTCTGAAAGTGCAAACGTGACTTTCCATCCATCCAGTATCAGGATACAGTTGAGAAAAGATGTGTATTGATTTAAGCTCTGAATCTGACAGCACATTACACAGCTCTCTCTCCACTCTGAGCTGTGACCTCCAGCAGTGGATGATTCACAGACACTCTGTGATACTTGTTCTCTGATGCTAATGACTCTTGGAGCTCTACTTTCCTCTGCTGTTGGTCTCTGTCCTGAATAAAGAGCTCCTCCGCCTATTTCTGCTGACTCCATCCCAGTGGTTTTCATTGTTTCATCATGTAAAACCTGTGAAAGTTTCCCTCATTTACCTGGTTTTAATAACACGTTGCCTCTGACTGAGAGCAAAGCGACTGTAGAGCAGAGCATCACTTTCTGGTTCAGATCCAGTTTAAAGTGTGTTGGTCTCTGTCACTGGGCCTTTACTCCACAGAGAACTGGATCTCATCATTAATGGAAACAATCCTAAATATCCTGGCAGAGAGAGAAGTGAGTCTCCATCTTCTCTTTCCACTTCACTTATTCTCCTTTACAGGAGTTCACTCTGCTGTGGACAGAGACACCAGCTGCAGTATCTGTTCATAGAAGAGTTAAAGGAGGAAGAAAGATGATCCACAGCCAGTCAACACAGAATAATGGGATCTTTGTAGGGACTGTTGGTGTCAGTGTTCAACCATCTGGAACAACAACAACAAATCAGAAAAAAAAAACATCCTCTGAGGTGATGGATCATCAGTTCAAAGCTGCAATTAGGAATAAATGTCACAATAAAAACAAATGTGTACAGTGATTGGTGAGATCTGAAAAGACAAAATGGATATCACTGTACTGTCAACTTTCAAACATGCTGTTTCATTAGCCAGCTGGAAATCAATAAATAATTATTTATCAGCACAAAACAAGATCTGAACTTCTCTGAAAGTACAGACAGTGTTTTCAAAAGATGCTTACAGCAACTTTATTTTCTCTGTGGCCTCTGTGTTAGTCTGCAGATTTTAGAACTGATGTTGAAAACTATTGTTGAAAGCGTTTTAATTTTAACACTGAACATTATTCACAACCTCACTGACAAGAAAAACTCTATATACTGAAACACTGACATTGATACAATTGACAGTTTTACTGCTTCATGATGCATCTGCTTCATTGATCTGATGTATTTCTCTGTGAGTCACATTGTACTATAATCTGTGCAGATGTTCCAACTAACATTCAGTATCTTCATCCACAGAAACTCCTCCACTGGCTCACAGAAGACACAGAGACAAAGACACCGGACACTGGACACTGAGACACTGATTCACTTCTTCTTCTCAGAGCTGCTGAACTGTACACGGTGTTTAAATCAACTGTCAAACTGCTTTATTTAACAGACAAATCAGAGCCATAGAGGAGCCGTCTGTAGCAGTTAGTCTGAAGAGTCCTACAGCTCAGCAGCCTGAGGAGCTCAGAGGGAAGAAAGAGAGGCAGAGGAGGAGTTCAGCTGCTTGCTGAAGATGCTTTGACTCCACTAGTAGTTTATAATGGGGTCAAAGGTCATTCTGGAGGACAGTGACCATTCAATATGAGACTCAAAAAACCATAGTCAGTTTGTTAAATCATCAGACAGATGAAAAAAGGCTCCAGCTTTGCTGCTGTCAGGTGGTGAAATGCTTCAAGGTAACTCAGCGTTCCCACAAAATTGGTTTCACTTTGCAGAGAGATTCTTATTAAACCAATGTTTAGAAAAATCAACACATAATATTGACACCAGCAGCCCTTTGATAAACAGCTATTATGTTCAATGGAGCCTCCATATTCAATCTGTTCTTCACCAGAAAGAAGATAATTCTGATCATGGTATAATTCTTCATCATTCTTTCATCATCTTTTGTCCCAGCAACATAGGTGCAAAGTAGATGTCATTCATTTATCATTCTGCTCTCAGGTGTATAACCACAGATGGTTATTATACAAACAATCAGTTGACCTCATTCATTGATCCTCTCTGAGGGAGCTACTGCTTTGTTTTTCCTCCACACACCCTCCACAGTGTATTCCTCTCAAATCAGGAAATGTAAACTGTGTAACTAAGAAGCAGCTGTGAGCGAGGTTACCAGTCCACTGTACATGATGACAATAAAAAAAAAAACGCTACTGAATGAACTTATTTCTTCAATATGACAGATGATGCTTGAAAAATATACAGTTGTAGGAAGCAAAGGAAACAAGAGAAGAAGCTTTTACAAAAACAAGGTTCATGCTGCATTTTCACTTTGCACTGATCAAACACACATTCACAGATGACTACATGAATACATGACTTTATGTGTGTACGGGTCTAGTGTTTTTTTTTTTTTGTATTCTTTGACAGAGGCACAGGTACTGACATAGGTCTGAGATGCTAAGAGAGAGAGAGGTTAGGGCGAGGGAATGCATGATGCCAGAGAGTGTCCTCACGAAGACATAAGTACCAGTATGTGTGTGTGAGTGTGTGTGTGTTTGTCCTTTGATGCCTTTGATGTATCAACATTCTACAGTCTGATGTCACAGGCTGCAGTAAGTGGACACACAGCCAGAGACAAGTTCAGAAGTCAAACAGGAGCAGAAACAGTTGGACTGGACAGGACTTGCTCATGATTTAGGAAGAAAGAAGCACTCAGATATTTCTGCACAATTATTGACAAGGAAGGGAGGAGCTACTGCTGTTACAAGGACAAGAGGAAACTACAGGAAAGTCCAGATCACCTCCAAGGTTTTCAGTAAGTCAGTACATGTTAGTAGTTCATGTCAGTGTCTAGTTCATTTAGTGAAATGTTTTGTTCAGATGATTTGTTTGTTAACTTGATGTGATATTTAAGCACACAAGAACACGAAAAAGTGTTTGGGCACACACACAAAAAATAGCTGCTTTAAATATTTCCATCTTACATCTTACTCAATGTTGGACAGGAATGGACTAATCAAAGATAGTAACATCCTTTATCAGATGATGGATAGTCAGAGAATTCTCATCAGGTGGTATTCAAGTTAGCGCTGTCTCAGATGGCAGCTTGTAGCAACAGCTCCCTGCATTTGCAGTAGTTTTTAACATTTTTATAAGCTTTTCTTTAGTTTTTAGTGTTTTAGTGTGTCTGTTTCTTGTCTACTTTACTTTCTGTTCTGTCTCCAGTAGATTTTTTCAGTGTTTTGGCAGCATGACTCTGAGATTTAGACACTTTTTTCTCCTGCTCCTGGTGCTTGGGCTGCTCGGGGACCCCAGCAGCCATGCCGAGAAGACCCCCGGCATTGTTTACACTCGAGATCAGCTGCTGGCTCTGAGGCCGCCATCCTTCGTGACCGGAGAGAAGCCCCAAATCCCAGAGGAACTGAGGAGGAGACGACGAGGATGCAGGGCAGGAGTGGAAAGACGGCTGAGGAAACGGCGTTTTAAACCCTGTGTCCCCATAATCATCACAGGGAACGTCAGGTCACTGGCAAACAATTTAGAGTTATATGTCAGCTTTTGCAGTCTGTCCACAAAGCGGCAGTGTTGCTCTGCAGAAGCTCTCTGGCGTACGCTACAGAGTGGCGTGTTTAGTCATGACAATTACCCGTGTTCCCATTGGAATTGGGGAAGTGGGTGTGGCCTTTCCATGACAAAATGAAGTGTGAGCTCTCCTGTCCGACTTTGCTGCTTGTTTGTGGAAGAAATGTGTGCTAGATGTTGTTCTAGTATGCTTTATTTCTAGGCTTTGGTGGGGAACAGCAATGAGTTGAAGCTATTTTTGGCCGGCTTTGCTGTATGGCTGAGCCTTTTGAGTTGGTGAAAAGTCAAACATCTTTGTATAGCACCAGGGAAGAGTACACAGCAGACAGATGGGCAGAGTTGCTAAGTGGCGGCAATTGATAAGCTGGCTTACAAAAGGGACACTGCGACAAGTGACAGTTGTACCAAGAGCTTGATTTGGACGTCAAATGCTTGGGCCTCATCGCTTCTCTGCCTTTTGGCTAAGATCAAGTGTAGTATCTGTTCTTATCAGTTTAATATCTGATATGTCCCCTATATGGGGATAACATATTAAATCCATTTTTAGGAGAGGGAGCTGAAAAGGGAGCTTGCTCCGCTCACTCCACGCATTGACCTGGCATTGCAGTGTCGCTGGGAACGGTGCACCTTTCTCTTGCTTTGTAGAAAATCAAACGCTGACACTAATGTTTAGTTAGGAGTCAAACTTTTACAGTGGCTGAAGGAAAATGCGGCTAAGTTTTTATCAAGTGAATTGTGCACAACCAGTCAGTTGATTTACTGATATCACCCAGGGAACCCCGCTCAACAACACAGTGCACTTCAGCTACGATGAATGGTCGCGGACTCCCTGAAGACGCCTGATCATTTCCCAGACTTTGTAGTCTCCATGTAAAAGTCAGGCCTGGATTTTTCACGCTGGGTGTGACGGGTATAGTATGAACCCAAGTGCAGTACAAAACAGGCAACGAACTGATGATCAGTTAATAGGTTTATTAACTGGCACACAAAACAGTTCACGGGCTGGGCAGGAGGCTTGGTCGAGACAGGCAAAAGTTCAGTAACAGGGAGGCAGGCAGAATCAGGCCAACAGTCCAGAGAGAGACAGGCTAAACTCGTGGTCAAAACAGAAAGCAGAGGTAATTTACCGGGGGTCAGGCAAAACAGGCAGGTCGTACTCAGGCAGGGTCGGTACCGGGAAGACAGGCAGGTAATCGCTGGAAAGTCTTGCATTGCAGAGAACAATCTGGCACCGAGTGAGTGTGAGGCTGGAGAATATATACTGGTAGGTGAGCTGATTGGTGAGTGAGAGCAGGTGTGTGATTAGTGGGTGTGGTGTGAGCAGGGCAGTGGAAAAGTACTGAGTCCATGGCTGGAGCAGAGTGTGAGCAGGGCAGTGGAAAAATACTGAGTCCATGGCTGGAGCAGAGTGTGACAGAACCCCCCCCCTCAAGGGACGGCTCCCGACGTCCCCAAAAGGTCCCATGAGCCAGGGGCGGGAGGAGGGGAAAACTGGAAGGTGGGTTAGAGTTCCTGAGAGGAGGACAAGGTCACCTGCAGATCTCCCGTTTGCGACAGGGAATCCTCCTCTGGCTCAGGAGCTAGAGCAGCAATAGGGCCGACAGCACGCACCCCTCGACGAGGGAAACCCCCGACCATGCTGTGAGAGGGCTGGTCAGGATGCTGCCGATGAAAGTCACGGAGGAGCTGTCGGTCCAAAATGTGACGAGCAGGAACCCAAGATCTTTCCTCTGGGCCATAACCCTCCCAGTCCACGAGATACTGAAGGCCTCTGCCACGTACACGGGAGCGGATGATGCGGCGCACAGCATAGGTGAGTCCCCCATCAATGAAGCGAGGAGGAGGCGGTGGAGGAGCAGCAGGCACCAGAGGGCTTTCCCGGACTGGCTTGACCTTGGACACATGGAAGGTTGGGTGAACCCTCATGGACCGGGAAGCTTGAGCCTGACTGCCACAGGATTGATGACTCTTTCGATGGGGAACGGTCCGATGAACTTGGGAGCCAGCTTGTTGGACTCCACCCGCAGTGGAAGGTCACGGGTGGAGAGCCAGACCTTCTGGCCCACCTGATATTCTGGAGCTTGGGAGCGACGACGGTTGGCAGCAGAGGAGTACCGGCCTGCAGCTTTCAGGAGGGAGGCTCTCGCTCTGGCCCAGGTCCGATGACAGCGATGGAGGAAGGCTTGAACTGAAGGGCAAGAGGCCTCCTTCTCCAGGGCTGGGAAGAGGGGTGGCTGATATCCATAGGCGCACTGGAAAGGAGACAGGCCTGTGGCAGAGCTTGTCAAAGTGTTGTGAGCATATTCTACCCACAACAGCTGCTGGGACCAGGAAGATGGGTTCTGGGACACAGTACACCGAAGGGCTGTTTCCATCTGTTGGTTCATTCTTTCAGTCTGGCCATTGGATTGAGGATGGAACCCTGATGACAGACTAGGTGTGGCTCCCAGCAAACTGCAGAACTCCTGCCAGAACACAGAAGAGAATTGGGGTCCCCTGTCTGAGACCACATCCACAGGAATCCCATGGAGACGGAAAACATGGTCAAGAATTAGTTGGGCAGTCTCTTTAGCTGATGGAAGCTTGGGTAAGGGGACGAAGTGGGCCATCTTGGAGAAGCGGTCCACAATCGTAAGTATGGCCGTCTTCCCCTCAGATGATGGCAGACCAGTGACAAAGTCTATAGAAATGTGTGACCAGGGACGATGCGGCACAGGAAGTGGCTGTAGAAGACCAGACGGGGCCTGACGGGAAGATTTGTTCTGGTTGCAGGTAGGGCAGGCATTGACATATTCCCGGGTGTCCTCCTCTAATGTGGACCACCAGAAGCGTTGCTGGAGGACGTCGCAGGTTCTCTGGATCCCGGATGACAGGAAAACTTAGAAGCGTGAGCCCACTGGAGTACTTCTGACCTTAGGGCTGCAGGCACATACAGGCGATCTGGGGGGCAAGCACTGGGACCAGCCTCCCCCTCTGTAGAGGCTCTCACCCTCTCCTCGATCTCCCACGTCAGGGATGCCACAACACAAGGAGATGGTAGGATGGTGTCTGTAGAGATGGATTCGTCCCTTCTCTCTGAAACTGGCGTGACAATGCGTCTGGTTTGACATTGCGGGAGCCGGGTCTGTAGGAGAGGGAGAAATCAAACCTGGTGAAGAAGAGGGCCCATCGTGCCTGTCGGGAGTTGAGTCTCTTAGCAGTTCGGATGTACTCCAGGTTCTTGTGATCTGTCCAAACTAAAAGGGCTGCTTAGTCCCTTCAAGCCAGTGTCGCCACTCCTCTAGGGCCAGCTTGACAGCCAGAAGCTCCCGATTGCCAATGTCATAATTTCTTTCAGCAGGTGAAAGGCGCCGAGAGAAGAAGGCGCATGGATGGAGTTTCTGGTCACCTGCTGCTCGCTGAGACAGAACTGCACCCACTCCAACATCGGAAGCATCCACCTCCACAACGAACTGCCGTTCAATGTCCGGGAACTGGAGGATGGGTGCTGAGCTGAAACGGTTCTTCAGAGTCCGGAAAGCAGAGTCTGCACCGTGGGACCAGCGGAAGGGAATCTTGGGGGAGGTCAACATGGTGAGGGGAGCAGCAATGGAGCTATAGTTCCGGATGAAGCGTCGATAAAAGTTTGCAAAACCCAGGAAACGCTGCAGTTGCTTACGGGTCTCAGGAACTGGCCAGGACTTTACCGCCTCCACCTTAGCAGGATCCATCTCCAAGCGTCCCTCGGCCACAATGTAGCCAAGAAAGGCCACTGACTGGGTGTGGAACTCGCATTTCTCAGCCTTAACAAACAGCGAATTCTCCAAGAGGCGCTGCAACACAGTCCTGACATGGTGAATGTGATCCTCAAGGCAGGTGGAAAAGATAAGAATGTCATCCAAGTAGACAAACACATATTTATTGATCATGTCCCGGAGGACATCATTCACCAAGGCTTGGAAGACGGCAGGGGCATTGGTGAGACCGAATGGCATCACCAAATATTCATAATGTCCGGTGGGGGTGTTGAAAGCAGTCTTCCACTCGTCCCCCTCCCTGATGCGTACGAGGTGGTAGGCATTACGAAGGTCAAGCTTGGTGAAGATCTTGGCCCCTTGAAGTAGCTCATGGGCAGAGGAAATGAGTGGTAGGGGGTACCGGTTCTTGATGGTGATGTCGTTGAGACCCCGGTAATCGATGCAAGGGCGCAGGGTCTTGTCTTTCTTGTCCACAAAAAAAAATCCTGCCCCTGCAGGAGATGAGGACGGGTGTATGATTCCAGCAGCCAGAGAGTCATTAATATAGTTCTCCATGGCCTCCCGCTCTGGACCGGAAAGAGAGTAGAGACGCCTTACTGAACACTTCCCTGAGGTCGTGGTACTCAGTGGGGACTCTGGCCAGGTCCGGGCAGGTGCTGGGGCGTAGTCTGGCGAGGCCTAGATGCATCCCGAAGGCAGACCTGGTGGCAGAAACTGCTCCAGCTGAGGATAGTGGCTGTGGTCCAGTCGACATGCGGTTTGTGTTTATGGAGCCATGGGAAGCCCAGGATCAGAGGAATGTTGGATGAGGGCAGGAGAAGAAACTGGATGGTCTCATGATGGTTACCAGAAATCAGCATGTGAACAGGGGCAGTCTGGTGGGTAACCGTTCCCAGAAGATGACCATCCAGGGCCCTGGCAGGAATCGGTGGGTTGAGGGGGATCCCCTCTAGCCCGAGTTGCATAGCCAAGCCCTCGTCCATAATATTGCCATCAGAACCAGAGTCAATGAAGGTGGCCAGGGTGTGGGAGTCCTCAGAGAGAAGAAGCTGGACTTGAAAGAGGGGGCGTTTAACCTGAGAGGAAGATTTCACTCCCGCATGACTCACCAGGACTTCCTCATTCACTGGGGAGCTCTGCCTTTTAACGGACAGAGAGAGATAAAATGTCCAGCTTTCCCGCAGTACATACAGAGGTTCCCCATCCGGCGACGCTGACGCTCCTCAGGTGTGAGTCTAGTGCGACCCAGTTGCATCGGTTCTGGGTCAGCAGAGACCGGTGTTGCAGGTGAGGGCGGGGACGAAGCGGATGGGGACAGGCGGTGAGCTGCAGTGGAAAGTGCAGGGTTCTGTCTCCTCTCTCTTCTCCGGGCCCTGACACGGAGGTCCAGTCGAGTGCTGAGCTCGATGAGTTCATCCAGTGTGGCAGGTAGAGGATAAGAAACCAGTTCATCTTTGATATATTCTGCTAGACCATGCAGAAAGGCATCCCGGAGTGCAGCCAGGTTCCAGTCACTCTGACGGGCCTTAGTCCGGAAGTCGATGGAGTAATCTGCCACGGACTGATTCCCCTGCCGTATGGAGAGAATCTCAGAAGTGCCATCTGGACCCGTAGCTCCCAGCCCGAAGACCTTGCACAGCTCCTCCGAGAAGGCCTGGAATGAAGCACAGGCAGGAGTCTGCCTCTCCCACTCTGCAGTTCCCCAGAGGAGAGCTCTATCTGTCAGGTTGCTGATGACGTATGCCACCTTAGCTCCCTCAGTGGCAAATGTGTGTGGCTGTAGACTGAACAGAAGAGAACAGGAAATCAGGAAGGGACGACAGAGCTTGGGATCCCCATTGTAGCGCTCTGGGGCCCCCAGCCGGGGTTCTGATATCATCCTTGGCAGAGTTGGAGCTGGAGCAGGAGGTGGAGGTGCTGGTGCAGAGACTGTGGCCGCTGGAGAGGAAAGGGTGGAGGTCAGCTGTTGCAGTTGAGCTGTGAGGGCTGTGATGGCCCTGGCTTGGGCTTCCGCAGCTTGTCTGGCATGGGCAGCAGCCTCCTCCATCCGTTGCTCATGAAACATGAGCACTCTCTCGATTCTTTCAAACCGATCCCGTGGTGTCGGTGGTTCTGCTGGGTCCATGACTGGCCAGATTGTACTGTGACGGGTATAGTATGAACCCAAGTGCAGTACAAAACAGGCAACGAACTGATGATCAGTTAATAGGTTTATTAACTGGCACACAAAACAGTTCACGGGCTGGGCAGGAGGCTTGGTCGAGACAGGCAAAAGTTCAGTAACAGGGAGGCAGGCAGAATCAGGCCAACAGTCCAGAGAGAGACAGGCTAAACTCGTGGTCAAAACAGAAAGCAGAGGTAATTTACCGGGGGTCAGGCAAAACAGGCAGGTCGTACTCAGGCAGGGTCGGTACCGGGAAGACAGGCAGGTAATCGCTGGAAAGTCTTGCATTGCAGAGAACAATCTGGCACCGAGTGAGTGTGAGGCTGGAGAATATATACTGGTAGGTGAGCTGATTGGTGAGTGAGAGCAGGTGTGTGATTAGTGGGTGTGGTGTGAGCAGGGCAGTGGAAAAGTACTGAGTCCATGGCTGGAGCAGAGTTTGAGCAGGGCAGTGGAAAAATACTGAGTCCATGGCTGGAGCAGAGTGTGACACTGGGGGGGCAATGGGGGGGGGGAGGCTGGGATTTAGCACGCGGCAAGCCAAGGGAGGCACACCGCGACGGTGGTAGCTGGGACGACTAGGGTCCTCAGCTGCTCTCTGAGACAGCCCTGTTCTGACTCTTGTTTCTCTTCATAACGCACAAGTCTTTCGCCTTTTACTAAAGACTTCCGTGGAGAGAAAAACCAATGAGTTGAAGTTATTTTTGGCTGGCTTGGCCTTATGGCTGAGCCTTTTGAGTTGGTGAAAAGTCAAACATCTTTATAGAGCACCGCAAGTGTGAGCTCCCCTGTCCGACTTTGCTCTTTCTTTGTGGAAGAAATGTGTGCTAGATGTTGTGATTTCGCTGGTATACTTTATTTTTAGGCTTTGGTGGGGATGCTGGCGTCTTTGCTTATGGTTCCCAAAATCTCTAAAAGTAGAATGGGAGGCCGAGCCTTTAGCTATCAGGCCCCTCTCCTATGGAACCAACTGCCAGTTTGGGTTCGGGAAGCAGACACCCTCTCTAATTTTAAAACGAAGCTTAAAACCTTCTTGTTTGACAAAGCTTATAATTAGTTGTAGTTACAGTCCTAGTTATTTATTAAACTTATAGTTAGTCACAATTATCTCTATAGACACTGTTACAGTTAAGGATATAGCCCTTAGTAGGGCTGGCTCAGGCAACTGAATCATCCCCTAGTTATGCTGCTATAGGCCTAGGCTGCTGGGGACATCCCTTGATGTACTGCGCACTTCTTCTTCTTTCTCTCTCTCTCCTCAGACCCACTCTCAAATTTATTAGCCTTTATTACATGTCATTAACTCTGTGTCCTCTCTGTCCCGTAGTCCTGTGTTTGTTTCTCTCTGGTCTCTCTTTCTCTGTACCTTTCTGCAGGTACCTCTGGCTGCGGAGCTGCATGTCCTATGGTCCTGGCTCCACCCACCTGCTGCTGTTTATTGTTTACAATGATCTATTTCTAACATGTTTAATGTTCCATTCTGCTACAGATAAATATTTGATTAATATTCTTTGCAAACTGTAATGTAAATAATTACCAGTCATGACAGCTTTTTGCATCCGTGCTCTGTTTCATAATTCTAATCTGCTGAGCACACATTATCAAATAACTGTTCACTAACTGTAATGTAAATACTGACCTACATTGTCTGTATTATGCTGCATGTCTTTCTCCCCCTCTCCTCCATTCCTAGCTGTCCTATCTTCCTCCTTTTCCTCCTTTCACCCAGCCTGGCCATCAGCAGGAGGGTCCCCCATCTGAGCCAGGTTCTGCTCAAGGTTTCTTCCTGTTAAAAGGGAGTTTTCCTTGCCACTGTCGCCTTAAGTGCTTGCTCTGGGGTCAGACTCTGGGTCTCTGTAAAGCGCTTTGAGACTATTTTGATTGTGGAAGGCGCTATATAAATAAAATTGAATTGAATTGAATTGAATTTGAGACAAGAAAAGTGTACCACGTGGGCCTTTGCTTTCTTTCCCAAGAGACAGCTTGACTAGTGGCTTTGTGGACAGACTGCAAAAGCTGACATACACAACTGCAGCTCATACTTACCTGGCAGGGGAGATACCATGATCAACAATATTATTCACCCAGGGTGAGGCTCAGCCTTTGCACTCCGGCTGTGCTGACCCCTGCGAATTTGAATGTGAATGTGAATGTGTCCTGTTAAAAGCTTCAGCTTCAGTAAATAGATTTTTAACTTCTAACACTTTGCTCTGAAGAGTCAGTGACAGGCAGCTGAGTGGAACCAAGCAGAGAGGAGAAGTCAGTCATTGTGACGCTTGCCTCCACACTTCACACACTCCTCACACAACCACAAAGGAGGTGGAGAATGTGTAACAGTGTGTGTATATGTGTCCTTTCACAGACACAAATATTATCACTGTTATATTTGGAGGAACAAAGTGGTGACGAGTGATCTCACAGACACAGAGAGCAGCAGTGTGGACAGTCTGTAGGAGGGTGTGCATGTGTTTGCCTGAGAAACAACAAGAGAATTTTGGTGTTTGAGTGTGTTTCTGACTTTAGGAGCATGTAGAAAGTTTGTGTTTTATCTTTGATGTGTTCGTCTTTGCTAAATGACCCATTTGCTTCTATCGTCTCTGTATGTGGATGATACTGACATGAAAAGTAAAGCTGATGGTGAAATGAAGGAGATGCAGAGAGACAGTACAGGAAGGAGTGAGTCTACATAGAGACAGATGAAAGGAGGGAGAGAAACAGGTGGAGGAAGGAGAAGCTTGAAGTGGTGAGTTTTCAATACACTGAATAAAAACACAGCTTTCCCTCATACTTTATATTTTTAAATGCACATCAAAACATTTGAGATTTTTAAATCAGCTCATGAGTCATTTTAAAATACATTCCCGTTGTCAGGAGTACTAGCTTTTCTGGGGCTTTTATTTTCCATGGTCCAGAATAAACTTTAAAGATTAAACTAAGATGCATGAATGAAACTTCACTCCATCTCTGTGTTTCTCTGTTAGTGTTGATGAAATCAGTACAGCAGGTGTCTCTGCCTGTTTCTAGAATAGAATAGAATAGAATAGAATAGAATAGAATAGAATAGAATTTTATTTGCCATTTGCACAGATACACTGCAGTACATGTGCATTGGAATTCTTGTGCATCCCTCCCCAGAGTCAAGCTTAAGGTTAAAATAATACGATAAAATAAGAAATAAAATAAAATAATCAAGAAATAAATAATACAAAAGAAGAGTAAGATAGTGCACTTAGAATACTGGAAGATTCTTAAGAAAATTAAGAAAATTAGGTGCCTAATATAGGCACACTGTCACTTCCTGTATGTGATGTTTCACATGGTGATCTTAACAGGCATATTGCACATGGTGATATTGCAAATATTTTAGAATATTTTGAATTGTTTCACATGGTGAATATAAGGACATATTTCACATAGTTCTGCTTCCTTCATTGGAGCAGAGCTGTTTTCATCCTTCATGTCTCCACCTGTCTGATCCTATTAGACCACAGCACGTCTGCTGAGCTGATCAGCTCTGTAGCCCAGCAGATGGTGAGCTGATGATCCTTCATGATGGAGAAAATGAACATTTATTCAGCTGATAATAGAAATGAGATTGGTTTTTACTTCTGTCAAGGGAATTTATAGAATCTGTTTTGTTTGTGATCAAACTGAGATTTTATTTATTTTAAAATTCCAGTAACTGTAAACAGCTTCTGAACAAATGAAGCTTATACTTTTCCTATAGTCCTCAGTTTAAATGAAGGACACATCCTCACCTGATATGAAGTCAGAGTTTGTTCTATGGGACAGCCAGAGGGATGGTGTGTGTCCCGTCAGTGTCCAGTAGCTGATCCACAGCTGGACAGCTGTCCTCCCTCCCTGCCTGTCTTCTGTCAGAGGGCTGGAGCTGCTCTCTTGTGTCCCGTCAGAGTTTGGACCTCAGTCTCTTCTCCACCAGTCTCCCCAGACGGAGCAGCCACACACAGACTGTCCTCCGTCTTCTGTCCTTCAAACCAGGACAAAGCTCCATGTCTCCTTTAGTCTTCTCACTGTCACTGTCCTGCTGTCTGCTGTGACAGAGTAACAGAGCTTTAAATAAGATCTGTGATATTTTACTGAAACCATTCTGAACCTTCACTGATTTATTACTTTTATTTCATGCATCCAGGTAAAGAGATATGTTTTCTTCATCTTGAGTCAAATCATGAATGATTTATTTTCATCTGGTTTGCTTTACTTTTCAAAAACTGTGTGAGCATCTGGAACATGAAGATGAGGCTAGTTGCTTTAATCTCTGCCTTTCTTGATAAGAATCATTTCTTTGGCACTGACAGGCGTCTGTTGATGTTGCAGCTTCAGTAATTATTCATCTTTTCTCACCCTCCTCCGTTTCCTCCTCTCATCAGTTTTTCTTCTACCACCTGCTTCTTCTTTGCTCTTCTAACTGAACAGTGACAGACATTATTCTCTCAGGTGTGAACCAGTGTGCAGCTGCTTGTGCAGTGAATAATGTAGTGATGAGTCTGATTATGCAGCAGGTAGTCGTTCATTCATCAGCCCAAAGGTTAAATTAGCTGAAACCAGACATTTACTGGTTTGAGTCACATGAACAGAGTTTTGCTTTGGGAAATTTCCAAAAGTCACAAGTTTGTAGTGGATGAAGATTCTCTCCACATTCTGATACATCCACTGATTCATTTTATCTGTTTTTCAAAACCCTCTGAAAAGAAGAAAACAAAGGAAAATGTTCTTCACAGCTGATTTTAGTCTTCAAATATACAAACATTGTTTCTCCTCTTTCAAACAGTAAAACAACAGAAACATTAAACTTCATAAATCATGATGAATTATCATTGATGTTTATTCCTCAGTGCTGGTGCAGATGTTTGAGAAAATGATTTACATTCTGCATCTACATGCTGCATGACTGTGTTTGAACTGGTTTGAAGTCCAGACTTAACTGGCTGTGTCATAAACCACAGTGTTTGAAGAAGGATGTGTGCAGAGCTACAAAGCTAAATGACTTAGATTTGTTGGGTATTTGGTTGATTGTCGACTGTTGGACATGACACAAACCTAACATTTCCTTCAGCATATGAAATGTATTCATTTTTTTCTGAAGCTTATGTTTTAGACTGTGTGATCAGTGCCTTCATTTCTATAAGTATAGTTGTTTTGAACACACTGCAGTGACTCAGTAACTCAAAGAACTTACTGCTTTTCTCAGATGAATAATCAGGTGATCCAAAAAAAAGTCCCTTAGTCATTCATGATAAATGTAAAATGAAGAATCAGCTTTGTTTTCATGGTTTCTTTCACTGACTGAACTCTCAGGACAAGTATCAGGTAGTTTTCACAAACTATGATGAATCACTGTTGGACTTTAAAGTTTCTCTCCTCCATTGCTCTCTCAGCTCCTTCTTTTCTCTTTGTCCACCCACTTTCTCTTCCTCTCGTTCCTCTCTTTGTTATTCAGGGACACTTGTATTTTCTGTGTGAAGTTTTCAGCTCCTGTCTGTTAGAAGTGTCAGGTAATATTCTGCATTTTTCACCTTGGAGTAGAACTGCAGTGGAAACAGTTTTCAGCAGCTGGACTGAAGTAGAACCATCATCTCTGTCTCTTCCTCCACATTCAATCGTGCTCTCACATGTTTGACTTTCTGTCTTTTTGTAATCGTTGCTGCTTTGTTCTGATTTTAACATGATGCAGTTCATGTCAATGAATGACAATCATTTACGATGGTTGGATTATTGACAAGCAGAAAGTCTTACAGGATGTGGATGAGACAGACAGGATGGATCAGGAAGATGATTCCACTGTCCTCTGCTGCTGAGTGTGTCTGAATCCGTCCTGTTACATGACTGAATAATGAGACTATACTGATGGAGTAACTGCTGCTTGGAGGTAAATGTTCTGTTAGTCTCTGAGAATCAGTCACATTAATTACAAGAAAAAAAAAAGTGAAGTAATTAGTTCATACAAGTGTGAGAACAATTAGTGTGTAAGCAGCATGGAACAAATCTGTGGCTGCTGCGTCTCCTTTAGCTGCTTCTCTGCTGCCATAGTGAGGTGAGAAGGACTCTGAAGCTGCTGCACTTCACACTGTAACAGCTGCTGCTGTCCTTGGTGCTGAATTCACCAACCCAGCTGAATGGTCCTGAGTGAACAGTGAACACATGAATATCTCTTTGACCAAAAGCAGCTTCAGTTCCTGCAGACAGTCTCTATGAGGAGTAGTAGTTAGTTGAGTGGAGAAGCACTTTTATTTGTGGAGCATCTATCAAATCAGTCCAGAGTGAGTCCTCAGGGTCTAAAAGATCTCACAGCTTCTTCTCTCAGTCAACACAGCCTCAGATTCACCAACATTAAAGCTTGACACACTGACATCCAAAGGTTTGCTGGAGGACAGAAACACTGTGGACTGGAAATGAATTATGAAACAAGGCTCTTAGTGAAGTTCTTTGTTCTTTCTATCCTGTGACAGTGGAAATAAAAAGTTGTGTTGAGTAAATGTCCATCATTTACACTTTACTGTGTTGGACAGTAAATAATAATAATAATGTTTCTTCTGTAGATGTTCTCACTGCAGCTGGAGGGAGAATAAAAAGTAAAGAAACAGCTTCAGTGGCTCTGACAGAACTAAGTGGAATAAATCTGCTGTCACGCTTGTTTGCACACAGATAACTGGCTTTATCCAATGAGACCAACTAGACTGTCTTCACTTTGACCTCTGACATATACTGGAACACCACTGTATATATGGGACTTATCAGCTCCTGTAGATACACTAGAAGGATTTTAGACTGAAAAGACATATATATTTTTATAATACCATCATATATCAAAAGTGGAAAATATGCACTAATATTATTCACACAAAATATATTTTTTCTTAATGTGCCAATTTTCCATGTGAGCTATCATCTTCACCTTTTGTCTTCAGCTCATGCTTTTAGAATTATAAAGGCAGATACTTGAGTCTGACTCATGTTGTTTATATTTTTATATTTTATTGCATATTTGTATATTTGTACATATTGTATATAGATTTGTTACCTTGTTTGCTAGAGAGACAACAACTGCTGGCAAAAAATTCCTTGTACTGTACTTGGCGAATAAAGCTGATTCTGATTCTGAAACAGAAGAAAGGAAACATTTCAAAGAATGAATGCACTATTTCCTCATATGAAATAGTTTCACTGCTTAATAATTAAGATCCTTCAACAACAAGGACTTAATACAGTCCTGTAGATGAGCTGCATGGAGCAGAAAACAAGAATCAGAGCTGAGAGTCTAAAGTGGCAGAGTTAAACTTCCAAACTTATTCTGTCCTCACACTCATCAACAGTTTTCCTCCTACACTCAAAACTCCGTAAATGAACACTCATCCAAATGCATCACATGCCACCTCAAACACATCAACATGTTTTAGATTCCAGTTTCAGGACTAAGGTTTTCAAGGCAGGAAGAATTCTCAGCAGCCTAAATTTCCTCCACAGTGAGGAAATCACTGATTGTTCTACTGTCCCTTAACCAAAGAGGGTGAACATGAACACAGCCTAAAACAATTCACTGAGGCAATGAGGCCTCAGTAAGGCTTTCTAACAATTGTGCTGAAAAAGATTCAGAGCTTCAAGACTTCAGTGACGATGAGATCTGGTGGACAACTGAAGCCATAGCAACCTCTAAAGAGCATGGCTGAAGCACTGGCACTGTTTCAATCCCATGACAGCAATAAAAGTTCAGAAAAGTCTTTGTGGTCATTCAAGTGTTTTGTTCATTCATACCATATAATGATTATATCGTCATTACAATAAAATATGCAGATGCTCTCCCCAATACTCTAAAACACATTCCAGATTAACCCAAAGAATAAATGGGTTATATGTTGCTTAAGGTTTTATTTAAAGCTTTGTGCTTTATTTAAAAACTGTACTAAAAGTCACTAACAGGATTAGAGATCCTTCCTACTTTGCAAATCATGGTGTTTGAATTCAGAAACATTGTTTTTGTGTGTGTGTGTGTGTGTGTGTGAAGTATTTTTATCTTTAAAGGAAAACCTTTAAAGATAATGGTTTGTCATTTGGGGACTTGTATGGTTGATTTGGAATGATTATTCACAGAAGCAAAAGTTATTTATCTTCACAAGTTTTTAATGAGAAATATAATTTTTTCTACTGTCACAGGCTTCAGTGGGCATCCTGGTGTTAAGAGAACAACCTGGTTCTGAACACCAAGAAAACCAAGGAGATCATTGTGGAACTTCAGGTGCGTGGAGAGAGTCCACACTTTCCGGTTTCTTGGAATCCTCATCTCCGCTGACATCTCCTGGACAGAGAACATCACAGCGGTAATCAAGAAGGCTCAGCAGTGGCTACACTTCCTGAGGGTCCTCTAGAAGCACAACCTAGACTCCATCCTGCTGCTGACCTTCTACCATTGAGAGCCTGCTGACGTACTGCATCACAGTATGGTGCGGCAGCTGCACCATGGCTGACAGGGAGAGGCTTCAGAGGGTGGTAAAGGTGGCACAGAAGATCATTGGCTGCCCCTCCCTTCCCTGATGGACATTTACCTCCCGCTGCCTCAGCAGAGCAAAGAGCATTACCAAGGACAGCTCCCACTCTGGCTTTGCTCTGTTTGACCTGTTGCCCTCAGGAAGGCGCTACAGGCACATCAGAACAAAGACAGACTCAGAGACAGTTTTTTCCAAAAGCCATAACCACACTGAACTCACACGTGCACTGAACCCCACAGTCTATTCCTCTGACCCCCGGACTTCCTTCTATCCACTCACTGTGCAATATCTGTATACTGTGCAATATCCATTAATGTGCAATAACCCATACTTCCCTGAACTGTGCACCAACCCCCCCTTGTATTTTTCCTTTTTATAACTCATATTTTTGTATAGTTTTCTTTTTATATATTTTTTTACCTTGCACTAAACTTATTTAATCTTATTTTATTCTATGTTTGTGTATGCTTTTCGTCTCATTGTACATTATGCAAAGATGTATAATGACAATAAAAGGCTATTCTATTCTATTCTATATTCTCTTCTGGCTGACCAGCTCCCCAGCTTTGGAAAATATCCTTTCACAGGAACAGATGTCTTTCGTGCCACCCAGTACTTCAGGGGATTCTCTGCTCTTGTCAGAATTTGTTCTTTCAAATATCTATGACACAGGCAGTAAGACAATGTCATGAGGCAGCTCGGCTGCCTCTGGAGTTTTTCTGTTTTCGTTTCTCTCTTCTCTCTCTCCTCGGTGTGTTTGTGTGGGTGTGTGTGTTCTTGGTGTGGGTGTGTTTTTCAGGCTTTGGATTCCGGGGCGGCTCCTCCCTTCTCCACCCTCCTGCTCAGGCTGATTGTTCTCACCTGTGTGCAATTGGGGCGCAATCAGTCTTTCCCCAAAGCTATAAGAGGCTTGGCTTTCCTGCCTGGCCAGCCAGGGAATTATCCTCGGGCGCCATCACCAAATCCTTCAGGATTTTCTGGAAAAACAGCAGGCTCTCGGTCAGCAGGTATCCCAGATCGGCCACTTCATGGAGTCTCTGGCCCAGCGGATCAATCTGCCTTCGCCGTCTCCGGCTGCCGCCGCTCTTTCTGACTCTCTTCCCGACCCGGCTCTGGCGGACATTCCGGTCCCCACACCAGAACATTTTCACGGGGATCCGGAAAAGAGTAAGGGATTTCTCCTGCAATGTCGGCAGTTTTTTATGCTACAACCGAAGGTGTATTGTACCGACCTCAGCAGAATCGCTGTCGGTCTGCTGAGAGGAGAGCACTGGCATGGGCGGAGGCATTCCTGGAAGAGACTGGAACAACCAGGTACACCTATTCTCAGCTTTTATCCGAATTCAAATTAGTGTTTTGTCACCACAATGCTCCCGCTAACGCCTCAAAGAGGCTTCTCAACCTCCGTCAGGGATCTAGGCCCGAGGGATGGAACGAGGCGGCACTCCGAGCGGGTTACATCTACAGGTCTAGTGATGATCTTAAGGACGAATTAGCTGCCAGAGATGAACCTGTAACATTGAATGAACTGATTTGTCTTACCATCCACCTAGATTCCCGGCGTGAGAGAGGAGACCCAAGCGCACTGCCGGTCTTCCCCTCAGTTCAGTCACATTCCAGCTCCCAGTAAGTCAGTTAACCTGGTTCAAGACTAATACTTCTCGTTCCCTGCTCAGCCTCCTTGACCCTCTCCCAGGAACCCATGCAATTGGGTCGGACTCGACTAACCCCGAAGAGTGCCTCACGACGGCTAAAGGCAAGTGACAATCTCCTCCTGTCCCATTCACCCAAACTCGGCTGCTCACCAGTGCATTTAAGGAGTCTGGTGGGCAATAACTCCTCAACATCACAAAATCTCCCTAGATTACAAATCCGGGCTTCTTTGCAGCTCAGTCAGACTCTTCCACTCAGCGCACTGATTGACTCTGGAGTAGAGCAGAACTATTTGGGCGCAGAGCTGGTACGTCAGGCATGAATTAAGACACATCCCTCTCTGGATCCATCCCAGTTTGTGCACTAAACGGCAAGTACCTGGACAAAATAACCCACCAGACTGAACCCCTTCACCTAATCCTATCCGGTAACCATCATGAATATATCAGTTTTTGGTTTTCTCTGCCCCAAAACCCCCCTGGTTCTAGGCTTCCCTTGGCTGAAACTCCACAATCCACACATCGACTGGGCAGCGGGTAAAATTACTAACTGGTCTGTGCACTGTCACCAAAACTGTTTAAACTCTGCTTTACCACCTTCAGGAAGGGCTCCCACTACAGATGTCACTCCTCTTCAAGACCTGTCATCCATACCCCCCCCACGAGTACCATGATCTCAGCGAGGTCTTCAGTAAATCAAGGCTCTGTCCCTGCCTCCTCACAGACCCTATGATTGCTTAATAGACTTGTTACCTGGTTCCACGCTCCCCTCCGGCCGACTTTACAATATGTCTAAGCCGGAGAGAGAGCCATGAAACCTATATTCATGACTCTCTTAAGGCAGGGATTATCCGCCTTCTTCCTCTCCCCTGGGGGCAGGGTTTTTCTTCGTACAAAAGAAAGATCAGACACTCCATCCCTGCATCGATTACAAAGAACTCAACAATATCACCATTAAAAACAAATAGCCTCTGCCCCCATCTCCTCTGCATTCGAGGCCCTTCACAGCTCTACCCTCTTCTCCAAGTTGGAACTACAAGACGCCTACCACCTGGTAAGGATCCGAGAGGGGGATGAGTGGAAGACGGCCTTCAACACCCCTCTCGGCCATTTTGAGCATTTGGTCATGCCTTTCGGCCTAACTAATGTGCCAGCCATTTTGGTGAATGACGTGTCTCCAGAGGTTGATGGAGAACCGCTTATATGTCAAGGCTGAGAAGTGCGAATTCCACGTTGACACCATCTCCTTCCTGGGCTTCATCATAAAGGGTGGCCAGATGCAAGCTGTCCCCAGCAAGGTGCAAGTGGTGTTCGAGTGGCCTACGTAAGCAGCTACAGAGATTTTTGGGGTTTGCTAACTTTTACCAACGCTTCATTTGGAATTATAGCACTGTTGCTGCACCCTTAACTGGGTTAACCTCTACATCTATTCCCTTCCAGTGGACATCTGAGGTGGAGCAGGCGTCCACAGAACTTCAGAGGCTGTTCACCTCCGCTCCCATCCTGACCCAACCTGACCCTGCCTGACAGTTCGTGGTTGAGGTGGACACCTCTGATGTGGGGGTAGGGGCCATTCTCTCTCAATGCTCCACTGCGGAACAAAAACTACATCCCTGTGCTTACTTCTCTCTCGCCGTCTCTGCAGAGCACAACTATGATGTTGGCAACAGAGAACTCCTGGCAGTGAAGTTGGCTTTGGAAGAGTGGTGACATTGGCTGGAAGGCCCTGAGCAGCTGTTTGTGGTGTGGACTGACCATAAAAACTTAGCGTACCTACAGTCTGCTAAGAGACTAAACTCTCGCCAGGCTAGATGGGCCCTATTCTTTGGTCGCTTCAGATTCACCATCACTTATCGACCTGGCTCTAAGAATGTCAAACCTGACGCTCTTTCCTGCCAGTTTGACTCTGAAGCTGAACCATCCACTCCTGACACCGTTTTGCCAACTTCCTGCGTCGTAGGAGCCTTAACCTGGCCTTTCATGACTGAATTGCGTGCTGCTCTGCTGGAGGAGCCAGATCTGGGTACGGGTCCCCCTGGCAGGCACTTTGTTCCCCAGTCCGTCCGCTCCTCTGTCCTTCAATGGGCCCATAATTCCAAGCTATTCTGCCGCCCAGGTATCAAAAGAACCCTCTTCCTCCTCCGTAGTCACTTCTGGTGGCCCACTCTAGAATCCGACACTCATGATTACATTATGGCCTGTCCCGCATGCTCCAAGAACAAATCCAGCCATCGTTCCCCTTCTGGAGAACTTCTTCCTTTGTCCATACCACATCTCCCCTGGCCCCACATATCGGTAGACTTTGTAACTGGCTCACCACCATCCTCACCATGGTTGACCAGTTCTCCAAGGCAGCTCACTTCATCCCCTTACCCAAACTCCGGTCTCAGCCTTCAAGTCCACCATTACTGCCGACCCTGCCTCGCCGCCCTGGAATCCCTCCTCTCTCTTGTCTTTTCTGTTGTTTTGGACTATTGTGAATAAACTGTTCAAATCTGCTCACCAGTCTGCATTTGGGTCCTGGCCTGTTTCATAGACTCAGCGTTAAAGACAATGAATGACTGAATAAAACAACTGATGTCTCAACAGTAATCAACATGCATACCTCTGGATCTCCACTGCAGCGCTGGCAGATGCACTGCTGGTGTGGTGTTGAGACTCTCACGTAGTTGTCCAGTAAAACCCAGAAGTTGTAATTTTCTTCACCAGCACTGGCAGATGTTGTTGCAGTCTCCAGTGGCACATCTTCTGCCACCCCATCATTAAGACTGGCACACTCTCATGTCAGCCTTTCTATAGGAGCCTGAGCATTGCTTTGATTAGTAAAGCCAGCCTGTTTAAACCATGGATCCAAGATGGTGGCCACAGACAGGGAGTCCACCTTTTCCAAGCCACTAAATTTTTCATTCAAATTAGTTTTCAAATAGTTGGCAAGCGTGGCACCAATACAAGGAGCCATTTGGGCACATTCGGCAGAAATTACATGTCTCAGCATTTTGGCTATAGGAATTGCCTTTGACCCCGACACTGTCCTTTCCTCAGAAAGCTCAACAGTTGTCTGATAGAATGGCCTTAAAACTGTCAGGCAGTGGTTGGTTGCTGCATAGTCATCAGCAGTGAAAGGCACTATGTCAGTGCTAAGTGATGCCAGGGCTGCCCCTAAAGGTTCTCTCTGCTCATAAAGCCTATGGATAAAGCCTAAGTGCTGTTCCACCTGGTTTTGACCTCTTGAACAAGCTTTCTTTGGGGCATGTTCGAAGCTTTGAACGTCATTGACAGCATTTCGAATCACTCCACTTAAGGAAGAGTGACACAAGCTGCAAAGCATCAGTATCATTTGCCCATCACTACTTTCTGGTAGAATTTTTTTTTGCCTGTAAATAAATACCGCTCAAATACTATTGTGACTCCAGCCATCTTTTTTTTTTACTTCCTAAACTAAAAAGAAAACCCATATTTGTGTGACAATAATACACCTCAGCCACCTGGAGGGGGGGTAGCTGCAGCCTCACCACCTCTACTTTTGGCCTCCTCAGCTGTGTCTGACGTGCATCAACAAACAGTGAAAACTTTCCTCAGTGCTCCTGAAGGTTTTTCACATTCTGCAGTGAACACACAGACTGTTAATGTATCTCATTTTCTTCTTTTACTTGAAAAGTCATTCTTGGAGGTGTAGGGGTGTAATGGGGGCAAACAATGCTCCAATGCCCCCACTTGGTGACAGGCTCTCTCAAAGTGACTTTATAATCTCTTCAACCACAGTGTTTGGATTCACAGATGAAATTCAGATGCTCCTCTGTGGTCCAGCTCAGAGTCTACAATGCAAGACACCCCACTGATCTCTTTATATTATTCATCAAATTCACCTAAACACAAATGAAATAGAGTGAGAATCCTCCAGAGTCTCATCAGTTTCCCTGAGGCTCCTTCTCCTCATGCAGTTCTTCAACCCCCCACATTTTTCCATCAACACATGTAAACATGTTTATTGACTGATTGTCGGATTTGTTTTGTTTATTGTTGCTTCACAGTCTTTAGTGTTGACTGAACAGGAGTCTTCTGCCCTCCAGTGTCCAACAGGTCTCACACTGATTATTAGGATCAATATGTACCAATCAGTATTGATGACATCTAAAGGAAGATGAGGACTGGTCATAGTTTGAATAATGTTCCATGTATTATTCCATCCATGTTTTCAGTAAAAGCAGATATACTGTAAAAATGTGACAACTAAAAGGATCACTGTAAAATGATAAATAGGAGATGCACTGTAAAAAATTCTAACATTGATTATCAGGAAAAACACTGTAAAAGAATTTAATGGAGGCTGTGCACTGTGTAAAATGCCAACAAATGTGACACAGGATATATCCAATAAAAATGATTTTTTTATTGGATGTATTACATTTATTTATTTAGTTAGTTGACATTTAAAATTCATAGAATCGAGGCTCAAACTCTTCAGAGTAGTCAGGAGCTTTCTAGCTCTGTGAACCTCTGAAAGACAGTTTCTATCTTTGTTTTTTCTCAGATCTTTCAGATAAACTGTGGCAGCATTTTACTTACTTACTCAGCTGTCCCAAGATTCAGAGAAAGACAAAACACTGATGTTCACAATGAGGCTTTTAATGTGAAAGGATTTAAAGTGATTAGAATCTTAAAAAAGTAAAAGTCAGCAACAGTCATAGCTTCCATCTTTAAAGGACTGGAAGAGGAAGAAGTTTACAAGGAATCGTTTAGAAGAGTTTAACAAATAAACTGCTTTAACATGAATTTGAAAAGGTGTGTGTGAGTGAAAGAGACAGATATGTACAGACTGAACTATCTGTTCAACAGTGAGAGTTTCTCTAGGAGGAGACTCTCTCTGCTATACTCTACACAGAGACACGGAGGAACCAGGCAACCAGAACCCAAACCCAGGATACAGAGGTTCAGTGAATGTGGTTTTGAAGGTGTAGAGGTGGATCAGTGAGTCAGAGGAGACTCTGTAGAAGGACAGAGAGCCAGCAGGACAGTCCACATACACTGCTACTCTATGAGAGACAGAGGAAGATGATGAAGAGGAGGAGGAGGAGACAGGTGTCATTGTGTTATTGTGCCAAACAGAGTAACCACCATCAGAGCAGAACAGTCTCCAGGACTGATCGTTCCATCCAAACAAACAGTTTTCTCTGTTTCCTTTCCTTCTGATTCCTCTGTAACTCACTGATATATAAACCCTTTCTCTCCACTCGACCTCCCAGTAACAGCGACCAGTCAGACCATTACTACACAGCAGCTGAGGACACTGGTCAAATCTGTCTGGATGATCAGGATATGACTGATCCTCCTCCACATGTGTCACCTTCCTGTTGTTGTCAGACAGTTTGATCTTTCTGTTTACTGTGTTTGTGTTGACGGTGAGTTCACAGAAATCTGATGGAGAGAAGAAGACACAACACAGCTGCAGTTATTGATCTATCACCTGATCATTGATTGACACTTTGAAGATGGTTGAAAGTGAGCTGCTTTGTTTTCAGGAATCAAATGAAAATCACACTTACACTTCCTCAGACCTGGTCTCCACCATCGGACTCCACCAGGCTCCACCCTGAAAGGAGGAGGGGGGTCAGACCAGCACGTTCTCTTTCAGCATGCAAACATGGACATTACATGGCTCTCATACACAGATGGTTTGATTATTCTGTTTATTCAGCAAAGAGACAAAGGACCTGGAGTCCTTATCCTGGAATTATACGGAGCAGGGAGGTGACATGGAGGAAAGATTTCACCATTTGTCTTCTCCATTTGATATCACTTTTGGTGTCAGACACAACAAAAGATTTCAGAATGACAAGATCAGAGACCTGATTTCATTTCCTCCTTGGTTTGAGACACTGGCAGATGAATGTCTCTGAGGAGTGTAGATGGTCTTATTATTGTTGGGATGTTATTATTAGTGTGTCAGCACTGAACAGGTATCTAAAGTCTTTGGGGTTGTTGTGGTGAAAGCACTCTGAGTGCTCAAAGTGGCTCTGTTGGTTCAGGAGCAGTTCAACCAGCTGCAGCTCAAATGCTTCTCTCTATCTCTGTACCTTTCTGCAGGTATCTCTGGCTCCGGAGCTGCATGTTCTATGGTCCACCAACCTGCTGCTGTTTATTGTTTACAATGGTCCATTTCTAACACATGTTTAATGTTCCATTCTGCTACAGATAAATATTGGATTAATATTCTATGCAGACTGTAATGTAAATAATTACCAATCATGACAGCTTTTTGCTTCTGTGCTCTGTCTCCTATCATAACTGTAATATGCTGAGCACACATTATCCACTAACTGTTCACTAACTGTAATCTAAATGCTGGCCCTCTAACATTGTCCATTGCCAACCCTGTTTTATTATGCTGCATGTTCTGCTCCTTCTCTCCTCCAGTCCCAGCTTCCTCCTTTTCCTCCTTTCACCCAGCCCGGCCATCGGCAGGAGGGTCCCCCATATGAGCCGGGATCTGCTCAAGCTTTCTTTCTGTTAAAAGGAGTTTTATCTTGCCACTGTCACCTTAAGTGGTTATTCTGGGGTCAGGCTCTGGGTCTCTGTAAAGCGCTTTGAGACAATTTTGATTGTGGAAGGCACTATATGAATAAAATTGAATTGAATTGAATGTTTCCATGCTGGCTTTGTGCTGGTGCAGCCTGAAATCCAGTCTGAGAAAGTCTTGCTCAGGTCACAGAAAACAGCTGACCACACCTGATTTAATGATTGTCACATATTTTCTCTTAAATATGACACAGTGAGTCATGATGAGATACTGAAGTCAGAATTAAAGAAAACCCCTCTTTGTGTTGTTGTTGAATTCAAAGCACTTCTGTAGAGATCTGTCATCAGCTGTGACACACTAAATATTTCCAGCTCTTCCTCCTCTATCACACACTGTCTGTGGCTGCAGCAGGCCTCTCCATACCTGAGGGTGTCCAGTCTCCAGTGTGGATCCTCCAGTCCAGCAGACAGCAGCTTCATTCCTGAGTCTCCTGGATGATTGTAGCTCAGGTCCAGCTCTCTCAGATGGGAGGGGTTGGAGCTCAGAGCTGAGGCCAGAGATGCACAGCCTTCCTCTGTGATCAGACATCCTGACAGCCTGCAGACACACATAACATCACACCACACGGGAATCCTCTGTCAACACCTGCTTGTTTATATTTTTGTTTTTGGTTCTTTTCCAGTTTGGTCCAGGTTTAATGTATTCAAGACAAATTCCGAGAAAGTTCTGCTGAACTTTAGTAAAATTTGCTTTGAACAATCCTGCACAAGTTGGCTGTTTATCCACTGGTGTAAATCAGATATGAGCAAATCATCAGCTAAACAGTTTGATGGATCGTGACCTGAGAGTCTCCAGGGTACAGTGTGGACTCTGCAGTGCAGTAGACAGAAGCTTCACCCATGAATACTTAGTATTAAGTTGCAATATTGGTTTCATAGTGGAAAAAAAAAGGTTGTCTGAGAATTTTTCTGACATCGTTTTTACTAATGTCATTAACACTGACATACTATCGTCTAAGCCACATTAGAACAAAGCATAGATGAGCTTGTGTATCTCAGTCAGAGTTCATATATATGAGCTCTACAGAATTTGAAGCTGGATAAAAACAAAACAGACTGAAAAACTCAAAGATTGTTTAAACTGTGAAAATCATTAGATATGGGCCTCGCTAAAGTCAACATTGATGGACTTAATAAATATCTTCAGTCATTTCAAACAAACTGGAACTTGATCTGACCTGAGAGTCTCCAGGGTACAGTGTGGACTCTCCAGTCCAGCAGACAGAAGCTTCACCCTGAATCCTTCAGGTCATTGTTCCTCAGGTCCAGGTGTCTCAGACTAGAGGACTGGGAGCTTAGAACTGAGGACAGAGCTTCACAGCTTCTCTCTGAGAGGTTACAGCTGCTCAGTCTAAAGAGGAAACAATGAAGAAAAATTCAAATAACATTTGTGTTGAAAGGACAATCAAAGGAACAAAACTCTCAGTTTGCTCTGCAGCTCACTGCCAACTAACAGACCTGCATTTGAAAACTGGGCCAAACATCAAACACATATTTGTTCAGTGAAACAGAAATATCAGCTCTTTATCCACCTGCTAACCAATAAGGAGTTTCTATATTGATGATCATCTTTCATTGGCTCTGGTTCAAATCCTTTCTGTTTTATTCTCAACAAGTTGGACACATGGCAGTTAAATATGATACAATCAGTAAAAGAAAGATGTGTAGAGTCAGGGTCGTAAATATTTGCACATTGCATATTTTATGTTCTTCGGGCTCTCAGCTCATACAGGAGTAATATGATCTCTCTTGCTAATTCCAGTCAGTACTCTCACTGCAGCATTTTGGATCAGCTGGAGGCTTTTTAGAGAGTTAACTGGACATCCTGATAATAAGGAATTACAGTAGTCCAGCCTAGAAGTAACAAATGCATGGACTAGTTTTTCAGCATCACTCTGAGACAGAATGTTCCTAATCTTACTGATATTGCGCATGTGAAAGAAGGTGGATATAGGTCTATACTTTGCTATAACACCAGGGTCGAAAGAAGACATATGACAATCAGTAATAAACATACATCTACAGTCAAGGCTGTAAGTATTTGGACAGTTAGAAATATTTTGTTATTCAGGTTCTCAGCACATTCACTTTAAAATATAATAATGGATACTTCAGTCAATGACTGCAAAGGATTTTACACAAAAAATTAAATCTGATGAGTTTGTTTCACTTCATGTGTATTTGTCCAGTTACTTTTGAACCACTAAAAGGGCTGAATCTCCCACACAGTTCTTTCTATGCTGATGTCAACCTGCTCAAATTAAAGCTGAGACTTGGCTCTTTAATGTAGGATCCATTATTTTAATTCAGATTCAATGTGCTGAAGCTCAGAGTCTGATTTGATTTAGTTTGAATCCTCTGATAAAGTTGTTTATTAGTTGTAAGTACAGGGCAGCTGTGTCTCAGCAGGTAAAGAGGTTTGTCCATTAATCACAGCTCAACATCAAGTGTCCTTAGGCTAAACCAGCACCTTGTATGGTAGCTGGCTGCCATCAATGTGTGTGAATGGGTGAATGAGAGTCAGCATGTAAAGAGCTGTGGGTCTAATCTAAACCACATTATAACAAAGCATAAATGAGTTTGTGAATGTCAGCCGACGTTCATATATGTGAGCTCTACAGAATATGAAGCAAGATAAAAAAAAAAAAAAAAAAGGAAAAAAATAGAACTTGATCTGACTTGAGAGTCTCCAGGGAACAGTGTGGACCCTTCAGTCCAGCAGACAGAAGCTTCACCCTGAATCCTTCAGGTCATTGTTCCTCAGGTCCAGGTGTCTCAGACTAGAGGACTGGGAGCTGAGAACTGAGGACAGAGCTTCACAGCTTCTCTCTGAGAGGTTACAGCTGCTCAGTCTGAGGAGGAAACAATGAAGAAAAAGTAAAATAACATTTGTGTTGAAAGGACAATCAAAGGAACAAAACTCTCAGTTTGCTCTGCAGCTCACAGCAAACTAATACACCTGCATTTGAAAACTGGGCCAAACATCAAACACAGATTTGTTCGGTGAAGCAGAAATATCAGCTCTTTATCCACCTGCTAACCTATGAGGAGTTTGCCCAGGGAGTAATTCAATGTAGAACCGCCACTGCAGTTAGTGGATAATGTGTGCTCAGCAGATTACAGTTATGATAGGAAACAGAGCACAGAAGCAAAAAGCTGTCATGATTGGTAATTATTTACATTACAGTTTGCATAGAATATTTATCCAAAATGTATCTGTAGCAGAGTGGAACATTAAACATAGTAATGTGTTAGAAATGGATAATTGTATACAATAAACAGCAGCAGGTGGGTGGAGCCAGGACCACAGACAGAAAACATGCAGCTCGGAGCCAGAGATACCTGCAGAAAGGTACAGAGAAAGAGAGACCAGAGAGAAACAAGCACAGGACTACAGGAGAGAGAGGACACAGAGTTAATAACATGGAATAAAGGCTAATAAATGTGAGGGTGGGTCTGAGGACAGAAAGAGAGAAGAGAAGAGGTGTGCAGAGGATCATGGGAAGTCCCCCAGCAGCCTAGGCCTATAGCAGCATAACTAAGGGATGGTTCAGTTGCCTGAGCCAGCCCTGCTATGGGCTTTATCTTTAACTATAACAGTGTCTATAGAAATAATTGCGGCTAACTATAGGTTTAGTCATAATAAGTAAGACTGTAACCACAACGAATTATTAGCTTTGTCAAACAAAAAAGATTTTAAGCCTAATTTTAAAATTAGAGAGGGTGTCTGCTTCCTGAACCCAAACTGGCAGTTGGTTCCATAGGAGAGGGGCCTGATAGCTAAAGGCTCGGCCTCCCATTCTACTTTTAGAGATTTTGGGAACCATAAGCAAACCTGCATTCTGGGAATGAAGCAATCTGTTGGGATAATATGGTACTATCAGCTCTTTGAGATATTCAGTTCAATTCAGTTTTATTTGTATAGCGCCTTCCACAATCAAAATTGTCTCAAAGCGCTTTACAGAGACCCAGAGCCTGACCCCAGAGCAAGCACTTAAGGTGACAGTGGCAAGGAGAAACTCCCTTTAACAGGAAGAAACCTTGAGCAGAACCCGGCTCATATGGGGGACCCTCCGGCCGATGGCCGGGCTGGGTGAAAGGAGGAAAAGGAGGAAGATAGGACAGCTGGGAATGGAGGAGAGGAGGAGAAGGACATGCAACATAATACAAACAGGGTTGGCAATGGACAATGTTAGAGGGCCGGCATTTAGGTTACAGTTAGTGGATAATGTGAAGGAGCCTGGCCATTGAGGGCTTAATTTAAGGAGAAAGATTTTAAAATCAATTCTAGATTTTACAGGAGCCAATGAAGAGAAGGTAATACAGGAGTAATATGATCTCGTAAATATTTGCACATTGCATATTTTATGTTCTTCGGGCTCTTAGCTCATACAGGAGTAATATGATCTCTCTTGCTAATTCCAGTCAGTACTCTCACTGCAGCATTTTGGATCAGCTGGAGGCTTTTTAGAGAGTTAACTGGACATCCTGATAATAAGGAATTACAGTAGTCCAGCCTAGAAGTAACAAATGCATGGACTAGTTTTTCAGCATCACTCTGAGAATGTTCCTAATCTTACTAATATTGTGCATTTGAAAGAAGGTGGATATAGGTCTATACTTTGCTTTAACACCAGGGTCAAAAGAAGGCATATGACACAATCAGTAATAAACATACATCTACAGTCAAGGCCGTAAGTATTTGGACAGTTAGAAATATTTTGTTCTTCAGGTTCTCACTACATTCACTTTAAAATACAATAATGGATACTACAGTCAATGACTGCAAAGGATTTTACACTAAAAATTAAATCTGATGAGTTTGTTTCACTTCATGTGTATTTGTCCAGTTACTTTTGAACCACTAAAAGGGCTGAATCTCCCACACAGTTCTTTCTATGCTGATGTCAACCTGCTCAAATTAAAGCTGAGACTTGGCTCTTTAATGTAGGATCCATTATTTTAATTCAGATTCAATGTGATGAAGTTCAGAGCTTAGAGATGATGATACGGAATTAAAGAGGAGAGGAATTTCTTTTCCCTCCTACTGAATAAAATTCTTTATATAATGATGAATAAATCCAATTATCCATACACTTACAGAGCTTTGTTAGAGGATTTGACAACTGGCAGCAGCTTCAGAAGAGCCTCCTCTGAAGCAGAGTATTTCTTCAGGTCAAACACGTCCAGATCTTTTCTGATGACAGTAAGATGAAGACCAGAGCTGACCATTGAGCAGGAGACAGTTCATCTGTGGAAAGATGTCCTGAACTCAGGGACTGTTGGATCTGCTCCACTAGAGAACGATCATTCAGTTCATTCAGACAGTGGAACAGGTTGATGCTTTGCTCTGCAGATGGAGTCTCTTCAATCTTCTTCTTGATGTACTGGACTGTTTGCTGATTGGTCTGTGAGCCACTTCCTGTCTGTGTCCACAGATCTTGTAGTAGAGTCTGATTGGTCTGCAGGGAAAGACCCAGGAGGAAGCGTAGGAACAAGTCCAGGTGTCCATTTGGACTCTGTAAGGCCTTGTCCACAGCCCACTGGTAGAGCTGCTTTGAATGAGGTTTGTATCTGGACAGGTCAGAACTGATGGTTGATTGTTCTTCTGACAGCAGATTGACTCCAGACTTGATGAAGGTCAGATGGACATGAAGAGCAGCCAGAAACTCCTGAAGACTCAGATGGACGAAGCAGAACACCTTGTCCTGGTACAGTCCTCTCTCCTCTTTAAAGACCTGTGTGAACACTCCTGAGTACACTGAGGCTGCTCTGATATCAATGCCACACTCTGTCAGGTCTGATTCATAGAAGATCAGGTTTCCTTTCTGCAGCTGCTCAAAAGCCAGTTTTCCCAGAGACTCAATCATCTTCCTGGTCTCTGGACTCCAGTGTGGATCTGTCTCAGCTCCTCCATCATACTTAACGTTCTTCAGTTTGGACTGAACCACCAGGAAGTGGATGTACATCTCAGTCAGGGTCTTGGGCAGCCCTCCTCCTCTCTGGTTTTCAACACATCCTCCAGAACTGTAGCAGTGATCCAGCAGAAGACCGGGATGTGACACATGATGTGGAGGCTTCGTGAAGTCTTGATGTGGGAGATGATCCTTCTGACCTGCTCCTCCTCTCTGAACCTCTTCCTGAAGTACTCCTCCTTCTGTGGGTCAGTGAACCCTCTGACCTCTGTCACCATGTCAACACACTGAGGAGGGATCTGATTGGCTGCTGCAGGTCGTGTGGTTATCCAGAGGTGAGCAGAGGGAAGCAGTTTCCCCCTGATGAGGTTTGTCAGCAGCACATCCACTGAGGTGGACTCTGTAACATCAGTCAGGATCTCAGTGTTGTGGAAGTCCAGAGGAAGTCGACACTCATCCAGACCGTCAAAGATGAACAGAACCTGGACCTCTTCAAACCTGCAGAGTCCTGCTTCTTTGGTTTCAGTAAAGAACAGATGAACAAGTTCCACCAAGCTGAACTTTTTCTCTTTTAGCACATTCAGCTCTCTGAACATGAATGGAAATGTGAAGTGTATGTCCTGGTTGGTTTTGTCTTCAGCCCAGTCCAGAGTCAACTTCTGTGTTAAGACTGTTTTCCCAATACCAGCCACTCCCTTTGTCATCACTGTTCTGATTGGTCCATCTCTTCCAGGTGAGGCTTTAAAGATGTCTTCTTGTCTGATGCTTGTTTCTGGTCTGGCTGGTTTCCTGGATGCTGTTTCAATCTGTCTGACCTCATGTTCATCATTGACCTCTCAGTCCGTCCCTCTGTGATGTAGAGCTCTGTGTAGATCTGATTCAGAAGGGTTGGGTTTCCTGCTTTAGAGATCCCCTCAAACACACACTGGAACTTCTTCTTCAGAGTAGATTTAAGTTTACGCTGACAAACTGCAGCAACATGTCCTGAATGAACAAACAAGAAGCAACATCAATGACTGATTCATAAAGAAAACATGACATGTTCATCCCCCTAAAGAACACACATGAACATATGTCCCTCCATGTCTTGAGATGTTAGTAAATGTCCCATTTGTCCATCATGTTGAATCTTTAGAGAAATCCTCTTACTGCTGTGCAGACAGTCAGCCAGCTCCTCCTGCTTCATTCTCCTCAGGACGTTCACTGTGATCTTCACAAAAGCCTCTCTGCTGCTCCTCCTCTGCTCTTCATCCTCAGCGTCCAACACCTCTTCATCCTCCCTCTGACTCTCTGAGCATTGTGGGTAATCAGGACTCACAACCTTCTGTATCTTCTTCAGCTCCTTCTTCACAAAAGTCACAATGTTCTCCTCCAGCAGCTGGAACAGAAAACTATATGAATGACACAATCAAAGTGAAACCATGGAGCCAAACATCAGATCCATGTTGGACACACTGACAATCCACTGCTCTAAAAAGTGCAGCATGGAGATTATTGTCAACACAACAGATGTCAAAGTAGTTGTTGTCCATGTACAGACCATAAATATGGAGTCCAGGTGTGTTTGATGCTGCTGGGCAGACTGAGCACTGGGAACCTCTGAGCTCTCCTGGTCCACTCTGTGGAGGAATCATGAAGAATTAGCTCACATTATGTTTGCAGCATCTGTGAGCGTTTTATGCTTTGTACACAAACAACAGCTGCTTTTATGTTCTGTGGTGACTGTCCTGATTAAAGCAAACACTACTGTGCTGTGACATTCTCAATGAGAGGAAACAAGCAATCAGTTCTGTACCTCATGACCTAGAGTCATCACAACAAGTCCACCTTTTAAATGATGAGTTTTAAGGACTCACACTGGGTTTGACAGAAGTCTCACCTCTGCTACAGGACACTAACTCAAACACTAGAACTGGATAGGTGCTGAGTTACAGGGAGTTTTACTTCTGATCTGAATGACACATATAAGAACATAAGAAGTGCTTTTCTTGAAAAGAGAAACATCAACTTTGCCACTAAAGCCTGTGTTTCAGCCTGATCATGTTCATATACTGTGTCATTCATGAAGCCTGGAGACAAAACACAATCACTTCATCTTTCATAGAAGACCAGTTATACAGGACAGCTGTCTGATACATTTTAAACTCAGCTGCAGCTCACTTCTTTGCAGCAGAGGAGGCTGTCCTTTGAAATCAGAGGCGACCCATTGAATTCTCACTCTTCATGGACACACAGCTGGGCTCAGTTACAGGGAAGTCTGGTCTCTGATGGATCCTGGTGGACACACAGATTAAGACCATCAGGGACATGGGGACAGCGACAACATCAATTATTCATACAGTGTTCTCATAGTAAAGAACAAGACATGTAGTCAGTTGCAGCTCACTTCTTTGCAGCAGAGGGAGGCTGTCCTTTGAAATCAATGATGCGACCCATTGACCAGTCACTCTTCATGGACACACAGCTGGGCTCAGGTCCAGGGAAGTCTGGTCTCTGATGGATCCTGGTGGGCACAGAGATTAAGACCATCGGGGACATGGGGACAGGAACAACATATCTATTATTCAGTGACTATTTATTATTATTATTTATGAACCATACTACCTCTGTAATAAACTAGTAAATACATAATCCCTGTAATTTCCATTTTACTTTGACACAGTCTCTTTATTCACCCTGGTATTTTAAATATCTGTATATGTGTTGTATGTTTCTTGTTGTGTCCTGTTTGAAATGTCTTTTAGAGATCCTCATCTCACCTCTGAGCTTTGGTCTGGATCTCATGGTCCCCACACAGACTGGTTTTAGGGGAGGGCTCCCTCCTCTCTGTCCTCACACTGATTCATGATGCTGAATTCACATCCACATCAGCTCACACACACTTTCTACCTTCATCTGGAGAAAAACACAAATCATTCATCTGCACATCAACTGAAATCATCCTCAGGTTCAGGTTCATGTTACTTTATTTGTGCCTGTAGGTAGATTTGTTTTGCAGTCAGATGATGACGTCGCTTTTGACACATATACACAGAACACAAAGAAAGCGCTCAAGGCTCCACCAATCAGGATCAAAGAGAGAGAAGGTTCAATAAAGAATAAATCTGGTAAAAGGTAAAAATAATAAAAACTTTTAGTTTAAAAGAAGTTACACCCAATAAAAATAAACTTAAAACCCACATAATAAATAAATAAATATGAAATAAATCCATAAATAAGTCAGTATGTGCAATGTATCAACTCTGTGACAGCAGCAGGAACAAAGCTGTTTTTATATCACTGGGTTTTACATCTTGGGACGATAAACCTCCGCCTGGAGGGAAGAAGCTGAAAGTGGCAGTGCAAAGGGTGGAGTCATCATTTAAAATGGAGGTAGCTGTCCTCTGTACCTGTCTGCTGTACAGGGACGCTGGGCTTGGCTGGGACTCACCAAGCAGACGACTAGACCACTTAACTATTTGGTCTGAGGACTTCCTCTGTTTTAAAGTTGTGTGACTGAACCATGACACTAAAGAAAATGATAAAATGGATTCTATAAAAGAGAGAGAACATGCTCATTATGGTTCAGTCAATGTGAGAATGTGCAAGTTTCCTTAAACAGTGTAAACGTTTCTGAGCCTTTTTACAAACCACTTCACAATTTTCTTCAAAAGTCAATTTGCTGTCAATGATAGTCCCAAGATATTTGTAAGACTGCACATCCTCAATGGTCTGACTTTTAATTACAGTGACTTGGTGCCTGTGGAGTTTCCTCCTAAAATGGAGGAGACTAACAATAACTGAGTCATCAGAACTTTATGATGCTTCTGCTGTCATGTCTGCTCTGACACATGTTTGTGTATAAAATGAACAATAGTGGTGACAACACACACCCTTGAGGAGAAACAGTGGAAGAACACCTTTGGTCAGACAATGTACTGTTGACCCTCACTCTCTGTGTCCTGTTGCTTAAAACATCCAGAATCCAACCCACCAGATTATTATTTAAATCAAACTGTTGTAGGAGCCTTTCAATTCAAATGTGAGGTTGGATTGTATTAAAATCAGAAGAGAAGTCCACAAATAAAAGCCTGGGGTGTGTCCCATTAAAATCTAGACGTTAAAAAAGCATGTTGTGCAGAGTCACTGTAGCATCCTCCACTCCTCTGTGAGGCCTGTATGCAAACTGCAGAGGATCCAGCTCAGACCGCATTTAGCGGCTCAGACTGCGGAGAGAGCAGCGGCTCAGGTCCGCCTCCTCCACAGGCTGATTCAGGCAGGAAAAGCTGCCTTCAGTCAGCAGTAAGTGGAGCCACAGACTAACAAAGGCTCCGTGTTGAGCTACTGACCATCAGCTCACTCTGCTTCTACTCTGACTCCACCGCTTCTACTGCAAATATCCACACAACATGGAGGATAATGAATGAATGAAGAGACACAAACCGCTGCGTCTCTGTGCGCCGCCATGTATGAATAACGGTCCTCTTCCTGCCTCATCCCGACTTTACAGTGACAACTCAGAGTCTACACAACTAAACACCACAACGCGGTATAAAAAACATACACAATAAAACACCAAAAACTCGAACATCAGATAATTCAGTTAACTACAGGAAGTGTTGACGAGTAAAACATTAAAAGTGCGGACATTTACCTTCAGACAGAGAAAATCATCTGCGCCACTAACGTCAGTCAAAGTGAAAGTACTTTCAGCAACGGTGGGATACAGTGATGGGAATTCCGCAGGGCGTAACAAGCTTTTCAGAAGTGTGGGGGATGTGTCCAACTGTGGCACTATTCGGACCTTTTTATGAGAGCTGGAGCTGACTCTTTCCCCTCCAAGTGGCTCCTCTGCTTAAGTGAATTTATTACTAAAATAATGTGTACTAAAATTACTAATAATAATAATAATTACCAAAATTATGTGTAAAATGAATTGCTAATGTACTAAACATACATGATATCAAACGTTTATTATTTATATTGCTTATTATACTCAACATGGAACAGAGTGCTACAAAAAATACATTTTAAGTACAAAAACAAATCCCCATCTCAATTTGACAAAAAGATCCAATCTCTGATTGTATAAATAATAATTTTTTAACTTTAACTATTTACAGGGAAACACCACAGAGAAGCTTGAAGAATCACACAAGAAAATATAAATGAAAATGTGTAAAACAAAAAGAAAAAATCAGCATCCAGGTAACAGTTTTAGCTTGTCTTTAGTGAAGATTGGCATTAAGAAAAACCATTTGAGGGGTTGATCCTGTGTGTGCTGTGTCTATAACTCCCCCCTCCCCCTCCTGCTCTGTGTGGACACACAGACGCCACCACACAAAATGTAGTTGACCAATCACTTGCAGCTTGAACAAAAAAAAAAAAAAGAAACAAAGCAACTCCAGCTCTCAGGCAGGAGTCCGCTTGCATAGTTCACTTTAAAGATCCTGCTCTAAAAGCCTCTTTGTTCGCCACCGACACATCACTGCTTCCTAACACTCACCTTCTTAAGAGCGCTGTGTCATGTCTCTTGTCTGCTGATGTCAAAGCACACTGTAAAACTGAGCAGTAAAAGGTTGATAAAGATGATGAGTTGTAATCCCTCAAAAACATTTCAAATTTCTCATTTCAAGTTTACAGAGCTCAACAACTTTATTTTATTTTTGTCATTGCACTCAAATAGTATTACAGTGATCCTCTGACGTCACACGCAAATGCTAGCCTGGAAAGACAGCTTTATAGCGTAAGGCAAGAACTGCCTATTATTCATCATCAGGAAAACAAGAACAACCCTAGGTTTCTTTTCAGCACTGTAGCCAGGCTGACAAAGAGCCATGGCTCTGTTGAACCATGCATCCCTCTAGCTCTCACTAGTGATGACTTTATGAGCTTCTTCAGCAACAAAATAGTAGACATTAGAGACAGAATCCATCTTATCCTGCCTACAACTGTTAATGATGTAGGTATGTCTAGAACAGCATCTTTAGAAATGTCTGCCAGTCCTGATTTGTTGTTAGACTGTTTCTCTCCCATAGATCTAGCTGAATTGACTTCAATAGTTTCTAAATCTAAATCATCAACATGTCTTTTGGATCCTATCCCGACCAGACTTCTTAAAGATGTGTTGCCTTTGATTGGCACTAACATATTAGATCAGATAAATCTCTCTTTGTTAACAGGATATGTTCCACAGGCTTTTAAGGTTGCAGTTATCAAACCTTTACTTAAAAAGCCTTCTCTGGACTCTGACATTTTGGCAAACTATAGACCTATATCCAATCTCCCCCTTTAATTCTAAAATTCTTGAAAAGGCTGTTGCAACTCAGTTGTGTGACCATTTACATAGGAACGGTTTGTTTGAAGTTATACATGCTTCCCCCTAGGCAATATTATCAGGAAGCATGGAATAAATTTACATTGCTATGCGGATGATACCCAGCTATATTTATCTATGAAGCCAGACGAAACAGATCAGTTAGCCATACTTCAGGCATGTCTTAAAGACGTAAAGGTCTGGATGACCTGTAACTTTCTTCTTCTGAATTCAGACAAAACTGAGGTTATTTTGTTTGGTCCCAAACACCTCAGAAACAGTTTATCTAATCATATAGTTACTCTGGAAGGCATTAATTTAGCCTCCAGTACGACTGTGAGAAACCTTGGAGTTATTTTTGATCAGGATTTGTCCTTTAACTCGCATATAAAACAAGTCTCTAGGACCGCCTTCTTTCACCTGCGCAATATCAGTAAGATTAGGAACATTCTGTTGCAGAGTGATGCTGAAAAATGAGTCCATGCTTTTGTTACTTCTAGAGAGATCATATTACTCCTGTACTAACTTCTCTCCATTGGCTTCCTGTAAAATCCAGAATTGATTTTATAATCCTTCTCCTTACATATAAGGCCCTCAATGGCCAGGCTCCTTCATATCTCAAAGAGCTGATAGTACCATATCATCCTAACAGACTGCTTCGTTCCCAGAATGCAGGTTTGCTTATGGTTCCCAAAATCTCTAAAAGTAGAATGGGAGGCCGAGCCTTTAGCTATCAGGCCCCTCTCCTATGGAACCAACTGCCAGTTTGGGTTCGGGAAGCAGACACCCTCTCTAATTTTAAAATGAAGCTTAAAACCTTCTTGTTTGATAAAGCTTATAATTAGTTGTAGTTACAGTCCCAGTTAGTTATTTATTAAACTTACAGTTAGTCACAATTATCTCTATAGACACTGTTACAGTTAAGGATATAGCCCTTAGTAGGGCTGGCTCAGGCAACTGAATCATCCCCTAGTTATGCTGCTATAGGCCTAGGCTGCTGGGGACATCCCATGATCTACTCATGCACTTCTTTTCTCTCTTTTTTCTCTCCTCAGTCCCAATCTCAAATTTTTAGCCTTAATTACATGTCATTAACTCTGTGTCCTCTCTGTCCCGTAGTCCTGTGCTTGTTTCTCTCTGGTCTCTCTTTCTCTCTACCTTTCTGCAGGTATCTCTGGCTCCGGAGCTGCATGTTCTGTGGTCCTGGCTCCACCCACCTGCTGCTGTTTGTTGTTCACAATGATCCATTTCTTACACGCTTAATGTTCCATTCTGCTACAGATAAATATTGGATTAATATTCTTTGCAGACTGTAATGTAAATAATTACCAGTCATGACAGCTTTTTGCCTCTGTGCTGTTTCCTATCATAACTGTAATCTGCAGAGCACACATTATCCAATAACTGTTCACTAACTGTAATGTAAATGCTGACCCACTAACATTGTCCATTGTCTGTATTATGCTGCATGTCCTTCTCCCCTCTCCTCCATTCCTAGCTGTCCTATCTTCCTCCTTTTCCTCCTTTCACCCAGCCCGCCATCGGCAGGAGGGTCCCCATCTGAGCCAGGTTCTGCTCAAGGTTTCTTCCTGTTAAACGGGAGTTTTTTTCTTGCCACTGTCGCCTTAAGTGCTTGCTCTGGGGTCAGGCTCATGGTCTCTGTAAAGCGCTTTGAGACAGTTTTGATTGTGGAAGGCGCTATATAAATAAAATTGAATTGAAAAAAATTGAATTGGGGTAAGTTTGCCCAAAGAACCAATATGACAAGAACTGAGATAGTCAGTGAACCGGAGCATTTTTTCTGCTTCATGTTTTCAGGACAGTACCGTGTCAAGTACTTTGCCTTCCTCAGCGACAAAACCGCTATAGTTCAGTGGAAATACCACGAACGATGCATTGTACCCCCTGGCAGATCCAATAATGTTTTCATCGCCACCTTCACCACCGCCTATGCCCGTCTCAAGTTGTACGGGGATCTGGAACAATTAGGAGATAGGGTCCTCTATACCGACACCGACAGCGTGATTTTTTTCGGTGAAAGAGGAGAGTCCCCTTGGAACTGGGTCATTATCTGGGGGATGAGCTGGGAGGTGACAGCATTCAAGAATACGCCGCCACTGGTCCCAAAAGTTACGCCTACCAAACTAGAAATAGTAAAAAGGTAGTGATGCGCGTCAAGGGTATCACTCAGACCCGAGAGTGCAGCGAAGCGAGTCAACTTTGATACTGTGAAAGAGCTGGTGGAAGGTTATTTGGATGAGTCTAGGGAGAGGAAGGGGTGATTCATATCCCTCAGCACAACATTGCTCGGGATAAAAAGAGACTGCTGCTGAAAAATTCAGCATTCCAGAAAAAGTTTAGAGTGGTGTATGACAAAAGACGTCTGTTTAGAAACGGGACGAGCCTGCCTTTCAGATATTGATCATATCCCCGTGTCTGTGATGGAGAAAATTAACTTTGACCTTAGACTTACTGCACCTTTATCATGTCTGGTGGTGGGACCCAGCGCTTATGGGAAAAAGTGTAAAAAGTGTTTTAGAAAATTTAAAAGATGTTGTAAATATTGTACCTGAAAATGTAGTGTGGATTTATACTTCCTTTCAACCTATGTATGCTGAGCTGCAAAAGATGAATAAAAATATTAAATTTGTTGAAGGTCTGCCTGAGTCTTTTGAAGACGACAACCTGTTTCCTCCCGAGCAGAGTCATTTGATTATTCTGGACGATGTTATTTTTCAGGCCTCTGACCATCCCGAAGTGGTTAGAATTTTCACACAGTACAGACATCATAGACGTATGAGCGTCATGATGCTCACTCAAAATGTATTTCATCGAGGCAAATACAGCCGCACCATCAGTCTAAACAGTAATTATATGGTTCTCTTTAAAAATCCTCGCGATAAATTACAGGTGAATGTATTAGCTCATCAGATCTTTCTGTCCCAAAAAGCCTTTTTTCTGGAAAGTTTTGAAGACGCTGTCAAAGACCCTCACGGCTATTTAATCGTCAACCTCACACCCGCCTGCCCATAAAGGTACAGACTGAGAACCAGGATACTCCCCAGTCAGTGGCTGATGGTTTACGTTCCAAAACCCAGATAAATTCCTCCTCCTCGCAATGTCCCTTAAAAAAAAAAGGAACGGTCCCTTTCTCAAAGCTCTGTACCTGGCTACGCCTCAGAAACATCGAGATATTCTAGCTCACTCCTTGCCGGTCTTTCTCAATGCCTTGTGTGAGATCGCAGTCAATCTTTTGAAAGGCAACATTCCCCTCTCATCTCAGCAATACACAAAACTAAAGAGACAGAAAAAAAATTATCATACTGCTGGCAGACAGAAAAGTGAGTTTGAAACGCAAAAAAAGTGTTGAAGTGTTGAAGAAGCAGAGGGCGGATTTCTTTTACCCCTACTTTCAGCCACTATTCCTATCATCAGAAACCTTGTAGGAAAACTTATTAGAAAATGTCTCTGAAGATGACCCACAAAATGTTTCTCCTCTCACCCCAGCAGTTGAGCCGCCTGACCCGCCCCGAATCTTCTACTTCTATCAGACAGCTGAAGAGGATTTGGACGTTCAAATAAGGGAGATTTTAAATGAACGCGGATTGAGTTCTTATGAAAAATACACACATGAACAGTGTCGCCATCTCAAAACGGACAACATGCCTGGCAGGGGAAGACCAAGTAGAGAAGAAAAGTCAACCTATCTCCATGATGGATTAGACCACTGGAAGAGGGAGAGGATAAAAAGACAGGAAAAACCTTCTGCATGAATCAACTTTTCCCCATAAATGTAACAAATAACTCATACTCTGTCCTTTTCTTAATAAAATCTTTATTCATCAGTGTTCACAAGTCTACGGTACATTTTTTTATTATGCATTTTATAAGGAAAAAATGGGGGAAGAAAATAAATCAATAAATAGGATCATCTGTATCAATCTTTAAACATTTGTAAAAAGCAAGTCAGGTGGCTAAAAGAGTCACAGGGTGTAGACTTTCGGATACAGTGTTTGTACTTTTTCACAAAGTCAGAGACAGTCATCATTTGGTGGTACAAAGACAGCACACATCGAAACAATAATCCGCAGACACACTGGCAGAGAAGATGTGTGCAGTTGTGGCCACAGGTGGTGGACGGGGGGTGTTGAAGTTGTCGGTATAATATCTCAGTAGATCGGCCTTCCAAAAACTGCAAGATACTCGAAGGGTAATAAGCAAAGTCAAGGAGCAGACGGTAACAGCCGAGAAAGGTGGCTATGCCATTTTCTTCCAGAGTTAAAGCCAGCCAGTGTTCACCAAGCATGTGAGACGGGTGTGTGTTGATGATAAAGTATGCGGGGGTTCTGAACGACAAAGTCAGCAAGGGGAGCTGGTCGGAGGCCCACACGCCGCAAAATACATCACCCAGCAGATGATGCAAAAGATTTTCCAGCTAATGATTATCCTTTTTTTGTTTTTGAGTGGTAGTGTGGGGGCAGGGGAACTCTGAATCTCATCTCCAGTCTTAGATTTCCATTGGAAATGGGGGACAAAGCATCGTTGTCTTCTCCCGAGTTGTGATTGAATACAAACAAAGAGTAACCTTTGTTAAATTCTTGACGGTTGATGCTCAGAGGTAAAGCTTTGAGATGCTTCCCAGTGGCCATGAACATGTTGTAAAATTCTCCCTATTTCTTTTTATTTATTTCATTTCATGTCGTCTTGGGTGGGTGGGGTGTAGGAAGTGACATCGGAGAAGGGGCATGAATGTAGGGGGTGGGGTGGAGGAAGTGATGTCAGAAAAGGGATGGGGATCAAGTGGGAGGCGCATAAGAAATGACATCATAAACAGGGCAGGGCTCAGGCTACGTGGTCAGACCACATGGTCAGGTCGGTCGGGGTTGGTCACAGTCAGAGAGAGAGAAACAAATAAATAAAACAATAAGAACAGCAGATAAAATACAAGAGAGAGGAGCAGATATAGAACACAAGTGTAAACATAAAATACTACATTACCTAAAAACCTGTCTGAACAGATGGATTTGTATCTGCTTTGTGAAAGAGTCCACACACCTCAGACTTACTGGGAGATTATTCCAAAGTTTAGAGGCTGCAAACTGGAAAGCACAATCTTCCTGAGTCTTAAAACATGTCCAAGGTACATTTAGAAAGTCCTGACCTAAGAGATCAGCTCATGGTGTGGGTGTGCAGAAGGTCCATGGTATACTGTGGAGCCTGGACATGTAACAGTCACTTCTGCACAATGAACTTCAGTGATGGTTTAGGAATGTAATCTTTTGAAGTCAAGCACATTATACAGGGACAGTGATACACCTGGATGTGTTTCATCCAAAATAAAAATACTACCTTCTTCAACTAATACTGTATGTCAGCTTTCAGGGAGTCTGAAGACGCCAACCACCAACAGGGTGAGCTGCACACTGAATGTGATATTTCAGTGTTAGAGATAGAAATAGGATTTTCCATTGTGCTGGTTGTAGTCACATCAAGTCATGATGTGAATGGTCACTAACACTCAAACTGTGCTGGAACAGTGAAAAAAGTGTTTTTCCACTTTACTGCACAGCAAATGAAGTTGTTGATCTGAGTGTGGGAGCGAGGGAGATGAGATAGATGATAATGTGGATGGTGTCGATCACTACAACACCCAACTAAGAGCAACCTCACGAAGCCAGACAACACCACCTTGGGAATTTCGCTAACTGTACCAACTCCAAGGCACCAAGGTTCGTTTTACAACAGGCAGAGACGTAGTTCCAGAGTAATAATCAATATACTTTATTTCAAAATAACTTCAGTATGTCTTTAAACAATATAAAACACCATTCACACACAGGGGACGTGAGGGGAAAGGAGGGAGACCCTATCAGGGCTGAGGCTTACCAGGGGGCCAGCTCGAGGAGAGGGGTGAGGATAATATACAAAAATTATCACCCCAGCCACACATGACAGCCACACACACCCACGCACACGTAGTGAAAGGAACCCAGGACCAGAGGAGGCACATGACACAGGAAAGAGGGGAAACCACCACCCGGCACCACGACCACCACCACCTTCGGCTCTCAGCCACTGAAAAGGAGACAAGGAAATAAAATTAGTGGGGTCACTCCCAACACAGGAAAACAAATGACCAATATACAAATACTAACAAAAGAAAACAATAAATTAATGCTTACAAATTAATCAAAGCACTAAGAATATCAGTAACTAAACATAACATAAAATTCTTGTCACAAGCAAAAGAAGCAGTCAAACAAAAAAAACAAAAACAAAATCCAACTGAATATCAGGGCTAATTGAATCACAGAACGTCAAAAAAGAAGCAAGAAAAGAAAGAAAAAAATTAAATAAAAAATAAAAATAAACCAGCACAGGACCTAGTTAAACACAATATTTAATAAACCAAATAACCTAATAGAAATAAAGCTATAAAAAAAAAATAATAATCAAAACAATAACCCAAAACCCATTCTAACTAAATGCAACAAAGGAAATGGGGGCATTAAATGAGGAGCAACCCCACCGTGCATTCATTCTATTTTTAAAAGTCCAGGCCCAAAGCAAACGAAACTGCCCATTCAATACTCGCGTAGTTAGGGGGTGATTGCATTGTCCACCTGCGCAGCCCTACAGCAGAAACACCGGAGCGCCCGAGCGACCGGCAGAACCGCAGCGGAGAACCGCGGCAGAAACACCCCGGAAAGGTAGAACAAGGCAAAGCAGCAGTATTTCTTCTCCGTGCAGGACAAAGCAGCTGGCAAATAATTCTCGATCAGGCTACGTGTGATCACCTGAGGGAGAGAGAAGCTGAGCGTGTCCACTCAGCAACAGTGGAGGCTAGCAGCAACCCACGAGCCGCGCACGTCGGTGGAGGATCGGCAGTTCGGCGTCTGTGCCAGCGACAACAAGGCGGAAAGAAGCGGGGACCAGGAAGTGGGCCTCGGAGCCAGGAGCAAGGGAGGGTCAAGATGGCCACAGCACCCTTTTATAGAGTGCCCTCATGTGGTGATAGGCTAACGAGGACCGAGGCAAGCACTGATAACTACAATCAATATTCCTACAACTTTTCCCAGCTAAGCAGGAAAAGTTTGGTTTGCATTATCAGTAACATAACACAGCTCTGATATGGCTGTAACTGATCAGTAAACAGTGACATAAGGCTGATATCCCAAAGTACAAACAAGAGCACAGGAGTGAGACTAAACTCCAAACTGTAGAGACTGAGGTAGAAGCTGCAAAAGTCCTGAGAGCTGAAAACAGAGAGACGCGTTTTAGAACAGAGCTTTCTCTCTAATCTTCAGCACAGATACACAAGTTTAGCTACTGAAGACACAGCTAAGGAGAGGAGAATGTTAAGAGTTGGCAATGGCCGGCTGTGTTACCAAGCCGGGTCACAGCAGCAGTGCAGTCATCCCCTACTACCCTGGAACATTGTGTTCCCAGAATGCAGGTTTACTTGTGGTTCCTAAAGTCTCCAATAGAGAGAATGGGAGGCAGAGCCCTCAGATATCAGGCTCCTCTACTGTGGAACCATCTACTAGTTTGGGTCTTGGAGGCAGACGCCCTCTCCATGTTTAAGAGGAGGCTTCAAACTTTCCCTTTTGATGAACCTTATAGTCAGAGCTGAGTAAGGCTTTCCTGAATGAGCCACTAGTTATGCTGCTATAGGTCTACACTGCTGGAAGACTTCCCATGATGCACTGATTTCCTCTCTCCTCCTCTCCTCTCCATCTGTACACATTCATATCCCATTAATGTATGTTACTAACTTGGCTTCTTCTCTCTCCCATGGTGTTGTGCTTTCTCGTCTCTGCAGTTACTTCCACCTCCAGAGCTGCAGAGTCTGGATCTGTGGCTGCAGGCAAACTACTGTTCCAATTATTAGTCTCAATAATTGTTATTGTCTTATTATCATTAGTTTTATTGTTGTTGTTGTTGTTGTTGTTAATCTCATTATCAGCTCTATTACTAGTCATATTTGACTGAGTTGACTATTGACTTAAAACACATTTCATCATGACTGGCCTCAGCATGGCAGGTAATGGAAAAACTTATATTCTACTTTTCAGGGCAGCTCTGTAATGAAGGGTCTAAGGTGCTGAACATCGACTACAACATCCCAGGTTCAAATTCCTTTGGGCTCTTTGATAAATTTGTCTCTAGCTGATTTCCTGTCATCTCTCTACTGTCCATAATAAAGGAATAAAAATACCTCAAATGTCTTTAAGATACAGTCACATATACACATGCAAAGCACTGGTGGTTGATCTTCAACATAAATGATAAAAAGACTTGGAGGACGCCTGTTTCAACTATATAAGTCAGACTGCTAAGCCTCATGTTTGCTTCTTTTGAACTTTGGACGTCCCTTTTACACAGGACATGGACTGTGGATTTTATGCTCCATCATTTAGGAGGATCCAAAGCAACAACCACAAATGATTTCAATTTACATAAAAGCATGTGAATGTTTTTGAACATTTGAAGTTTAAAAGACAAACTTGAAAAAATAGGCACCTTTCCTTTAACACAAACCATAATGCTCTGAACCCAAATATGGAAACCTAAGTTGACAATATGAAAATCTCACAGATACAATCAGCATAAATAAACTGAACATGTACTGAAACCTTTGGGCTGAAGTTCTTGTGTGATTAGACATCATAACAATTTAACAAACACATCCTACGGGACTGAAACACTGACATCAACTAAAAAAGGTTTTGACTTACTGAAAACCTTGGAGGTGATCTGGACTTTCCTGTAGTTTCCTCTTGTCCTTGTAACAGCAGTAGCTCCTCTCTTCCTTGTCAATAATTGTGCAGAAATATCTGAGTGCTTCTTTCTTCCTAAATCATGAGCAAGTCCTGTCCAGTCCAACTGTTTCTGCTCCTGTTTGACTTCTGAACTTGTCTCTGGCTGTGTGTCCACTTACTGCAGCCTGTGACATCAGGCTGTAGAATGTTGATACATCAAAGGCATCAAAGGACAAACACACACACACACACACACATCTTGTTTAAATGTAACAGAGCCCACAGCCATTCTGAAGAATGACACAATCAGAAAATCCATTTGGCCTTTGAGGAATTTAATTGTGTGCCTGCTCCAAATGCTATGCTAGGTCTATGTGGAACAGCCTGTGTGATACATTATGTTTCTGTTTGTTTTCTATGAAACTGTGAATATTATTAGCTGACTGGATGAATAGAACACAAGAGAGATTTGTTTGTGCAGATAGATGAGACCTTAATGTGTCTACTAACCCTTATTTTAATGCACACACACACTTTGTTCTGCAAGTAGTAGTTGTCAGAGCAGCATCAGGTAAAACAATCAATACAGATCCTGATTTGCTGTAAGTCCTATATTCTCCATGATGGTGTGTGTGTGTGTGTGTGTGTGTGTGTGTGTGTGTGTGGTGTTTAGGGAACTGACAAAATCATCTTGACATCTTTATGGGAAAAGAAGGATCAAAGGATTCTTCTGTTTTTCCGTGTAAGTCTGTGTAAAAAGCAGAAAAGATTTAGAGCGTGGCTCCATTTTAGCAGCATCGATGCTAACAGTGCACAATGCAAAATATGTATTGACATGAAGGACACTCTGCCAAAGCTTTCTGACTTGGCAACAAGTTATCTCTGTATGCAAGCAACATCCACACCCTCAGAACGTACCTTTCCATCCATCCAGTATCAGGATACAGTTCAGAAAAGTTGTGTATTGATTTAAGCTCTGAATCTGACAGCACATTACACAGCTCTCTCTCCACTCTGAGCTGTGACCTCCAGCAGTGGATGATTCACAGTAAAGTTGCAGACACTCTGTGATACTGCTCTGATGCTAATGACTTTTGGAGCTTTACTTTCCTCTGCTGTTGGTCTCTGTCCTGAATAAAGAGCAGAGAGAGAGCCTCTGAAAAAGACAAGAAAAAAACACAAGAGGGAGGGGAGGCTGGGATTTAGCACGCACGCAAGCCAAGGGAGGCGCACGCATGACGGTGGTAGCTGGGACGACTAGGGTCCTCAGCTGCTCTCTGAGACAGGCCTGTTCTGACTCTTGTTTCTCTTCATAACGCACAAGTCTTTCGCCTTTTACTAAAGTCTTCCGTGGAGAGGAACACCAATGAGTTGAAGTTGTTTTTGGCTGGCTTGGCCTTATGGCTGAGCCTTTTGAGTTGGTGAAAAGTCAAACATCTTTATAGAGCGCCACAAGTGTGAGCTCCCTGTCTGACTTTGCTCTTTCTTTCGAAAAAGAAATGTGTGCTAGATGTTGTTATTTTGCTGGTATACTTCATTTTTAGGCTTTGGTGGGGATGCTGGCATCTTTGAGACAAGAAAAGTGTACCACGTGTGCCTTTGCTTTCTTTCCCAAGAGACAGCTTGACTAGTGGCATTTCACACAGTGTTCCTTTGTTTTTGGCAGAGCAGTGCATGATGGGTGGATCCAACAAAGCGCGTTTGCCGCACGCCGCAGCCTATTTGCAGCAGTGTCTTTTCAGCCATAAATGTAACAGACAAAGGGGAGCTGATGCTCAAGGCACTGAAATGTGGGATTATGCATTGTAGGCACCGTTAATTTCTGCCAAGGCCTTCTCTTTGGTTACAGTGTACCTTGCTTCCACAATTGCCTTTACAGCTTTGCTGCTTGGAATGGAGAATGATGGGTCCAGGATTTTAATGAAGTTTTATAACCCTTCATCCTCAACAATAGAAAAACGCTGACCATCTTTAACTATCATGTCCACCAAGGCCTCATCCAGCTTCTGTTTTCTGGACACTGTGTGGGAGAAAGATTGCTATATGAATATGATACACAACATCTACAATAAATAGACACATACATACATATATACAGTACATATACATATATATTTAGCTTACTGTCAGGATTTCCAGTGTTGACAGGGTCACTGGTTTGCTGGGTATGATTGTCATCATGCCTGGCATAGTGTCTCTCAGCATAGATGATGTGTTGTTGCTGTAAGACAACTCTTGTGTACAGAGCAAACACTGCACATATAAGCAATTGTAATTTTGAGACCCATTTAAAGATTAAAAATACAATTCAATTATGGAAACATAAAATGTATGAGATCAAAATGATCCCAAACGTTAGAACATCGCTTATTGGTGGTACTCGCCAAGAAACTTAATACTCAAACAAAATACTCTCACTCTCCAAATCTCTATCTCCTCACAACCCCATTTTGAAGCATAATGATGTATCTTATATTGCTGGTATGGCACCAAACCACTCAAATCTGTCAAAACTGTCAAGCTCAGAATGCATTGAAACGCCATGAGCCAATGACACACACGGAAAGACTATGAGCCAATGAAAGGCTTCGAAACATTTTGAAGCAATGAAGCGTAAAGCGAAACAGCGATAACGTTCAAAGCTTTGAACGTCATCAGTCACGTGACACTGGTGTTTTGATACAAGCTCAGACACAGCGTTTCGAATCACTCCGCTTCAGGAAGAGTGACACAAGCTCCACAGCCTCGGTATCATTTGTCCATCACTACATTTTTTTTTACCTGTAAATAAATGCACCGCTCAAATGCTATTTGCGACTCCAGCCATCATTTTTTTTATTCCTTAAACTAAAAAGAAAACCCACATTTGTGTGACAATAATACAGCTAAGCCACCTGGCGGGGGTGGGGGGGGAGGTGCAGCCTCACCACATCTACTTTTGACCTCAGCTGTGTCTGATGTGCATCAATAAACAGTGAAAACTTTCCTTTTCTTTCACTGTTTGTTGATATTTGTTGACTGAACAGGAGTCTTCTGCCCTCCAGTGCCCTCCACACAGCACTGACAATGATACTGATGTTAACACTGACATTATTCCACATTTACTAACTTATTTTAGCTCTAATGTTCATCAGTCTGATAATGACTCTCTGTATGTGAACACACATATTATTACACTGCTATAAATACTGATGTCTGACTGATGGACAAATAATCAGAGAGTTTACTGCCCTCCAGTGGTCACACTGACAAGTGTCCAACAGGACTCACACTGATTATTAGGATCAATATGTACCAATCAGTACTGATGACATCAGCAGGAAGATGAGGACTGGTCATAGTTTGTATAATGTTCGATGTATTATTCCATCCATGTTTTCTGTACAAGCAGATATACTGTGAAAAAAACTAAAAGGATCACTGTAAAATGATATACAGGAGATGCACTGTAAAAAAATTCTAACATTGATTATCAGGAAATATGCTGTAAAAGAATTTAATGGAGGCTGTGCACTGTGTAAAATGGCAACAAAGCTGACAGGATATATCCAATAAAAAAATGATGGTCATAGATGAGCTCTGGACTTGAAAAACTCTTTAAATATTTTTGAAATAAACTTCACAGCTTCTTGTTTTAGTCAAATTTAAGCTGCTGGTTTTCACTCTCATCTTTTCTGAGTCTGTTTTTTAAGTTGACTTTTAAAATTCATAGAATCGAGGCTCAAACTCTTCAGAGTAGTCAGGAGTTTTTTAACTCTGTGAACCTCTGAAAGACAGTTTGACAAGTTTCTATCTTTGTTTTTTCTCAGATCTTTCAGATAAACTGTGGCAGCATTTTAGTTTGAACTGAATCAGCTCAGTTGTCCCAAGATTCAGAGAAAGACAAACACTGATGTTCACAATGATGCTTTTAATGTGAAAGGACAAGATCATGATTAGAATCTTAAAAAAGTAAAAGTCAGCAACATTTTTCTCCTGTAATAATCGTAGCTTCCATCTTTAAAGGACTGGAAGAGGAAGAAGTTTACAAGGAATCATTTAGAAGAGTTTAACAAATAAACTGCTTGAATACATGAATCTGAAAAGGTGTGTGTGAATGAAAGAGACAGACATGTACAGGCTGAACTATCTGTTCAACAGTGAGAGAGTTTCTCTAACAGGAGGAGACTCTCTCTGCTACACTCTACACAGAGACACTGAGGAACCAGACCACAACAACCTGAACCCAGGATACAGAGGTTCAGTGAATGTGGTGTTGAAGGTGTAGAGGTGGATCAGTGAGTCAGAGGAGACTCTGTAGAAGGACAGAGAGCCAGCAGGACAGTCCACATACACTGCTACTCTGCCAGAGACAGAGGAAGATGATGAAGATGAGGAGGAGACAGGTGTCTTTCTGTTATTGTGCCAAACAAAGTAACGACCATCAGAGCAGAACAGACTCCAGGACTGATCGTTGTCTCCAAACACACACTTTCCTCTGTCTCCTTTCCTTCTGATTCCTCTGTAACTCACTGATACATGAACCTTTCCTCTCCACTCGACCTCCCAGTAACAGCGACCAGTCAGACCATTACTACACAGCAGCTGAGGACACTGGTCAAATCTGTCTGGATGATCAGGATATGACTGATCCTCCTTCACACGTGTCACCTTCCTGTTGTTGTCAGACAGTTTGATCTCTCTGTTTACTGTGTTTGTGTCGATGGTGAGTTCACAGAAATCTGATGGAGAGAAGAAGACACAACACAGCTGCAGTTATTGATCTATCACCTGATCATTGATTGACACTTTGAAGATGGTTGAATGTGAGCTGCTTTGTTTTCAGGAATCAAATGAAAACCACACTTACACTTCCTCAGACCTGGACTCAACCATCGGACTCCACCAGGCTTTACCCTGAAAGGAGGAGGGGTCAGACCAGCACGTTCTCTTTCAGCATGCAAACATGGACATTACATGGCTCTCATACACAGATGGTTTGATTATTCTGTTCATTCAGCAAAGAGACAAAGGACCTGGAGTCCTTATGTTGGAATTATACGGAGCAGGGAGGTGACATGGAGGAAAGATTTCATCATTTGTCTTCTCCATTTGATATCACTTTTGGTGTGAGACACAACAAAAGATCTCAGAATGACAAGATCAGGATCTCAGAGAGGTTCAGCTGATTACTGATCATGGATATTTTAGAAGACAGAGACATGATCAGAGACCTGATTTCATTTCCTCCTTGGTTTGAGACACTGGCAGATGAATGTCTCTGAGCAGTGTAGATGGTCTTATTATTGTTGGTATGTTATTATTAGTGTGTCAGCACTGAACAGGTATCTAAAGTCTTTGGGGTTGTTGTGGTGAAAGTGGCTCTGTTGGTTCAGGAGCAGTTCAACCAGCTGCAGCTCAAAAGTTTCCACGCTGGCTTTGTGCTGATGCAGCATGAAATCCAGTGTGAAAAGTCCTGCTCAGGTCACAGAAAACAGCTGACCACACCTGATTTAATGATTGTCACATATTTTCTCTTAAATATGACACAGTGAGTCATGATGAGATACTGAAGTCAGAAATAGAGAAACTCCTCTTTGTGTTGTTGTTGAATTCAAAGCACTTGTGTAGAGATCTGTCATCAGCTGTGACACACTAAATGTTTCCAGCTCTTCCTCCTCTATCACACACTGTCTGTGGCTGCAGCAGGCCTCTCCATACCTGAGGGTGTCCAGTCTCCAGTGTGGATCCTTCAGTCCAGCAGACAGCAGCTTCACTCCTGAGTCTCCTGGATGATTGTAACTCAGGTCCAGCTCTCTCAGATGGGAGGGTTGGAGCTCAGAGCTGAGGCCAGAGAAGCACAGCCTTCCTCTGTGATCAGACATCCTGACAGCCTGCAGACACACACAACATCACACAGGAACCCTCTGTCAACACCTGCTGCTCTGTTCTGTTGTTGTTTTTGTTCATATTTTATTTTTGTTTTGGTTCTGCTCCATTTTGGTCCAGGTTCAATGTATTTGAGCAAAGTCTTTAAACATCATCTGTAGGATTTTAAAAAGCTCTGCTGAACTTCAGTAAACTTTACTGTGAACAATCCTACAGAAGTTGTCTGTTTATCCACTGATGTAAATCAGATATGAGCAAATCATCAGCTAAACAGGTTGATGGATCCTGACCTGAGAGTCTTCAGGGTACAGTGTGGACTCTTCAGTACAGCAGACAGAAGCTTGACCCCTGAATCCTGCAGGTCATTGTTACTCAGGTCCAGGTGTCTCAGACTAGAGGACTGGGAGCTGAGAACTGAGGACAGAGCTTCACAGCTTCTCTCTGAGAGGTTACAGCTGCTCAGTCTGAAGAGGAAACAATGAAGAAAAAGTCAAATAACATTTGTGTTGAAAGGACAATCAAAGGAAAAAAACTCTCAGTTTCTTTCATTGGCTCTAATTCAAATCCTTTCTGTTTTATTCTCAACAAGTTAGAGACATGACAGTTAAATATGACACAATCAGTCATAAACAGACATGTACAGTCAAGGCCGTAAGTATTTGGAGAGTTAGACATGCTTTTTTCTTCAGGCTCTCAACACATTCACTTTAAAATATAATAATGAATACTACAGTCAATGACTGCAAAGGATTTTACACTAAATATTAAATCTGATGAGTTTGTTTCACTTCATGTGTATTTGTCCAGTTACTTTTGAACAACTAAAAGGGCTGAATCTCCCACACAGTTCTTTCTATACTGATGTCAACCTGCTCAAATTAAAGCTGAGACTTGGCTCTTTAATGTAGGATCCATTATTTTAATTCAGATTCAATGTGCTGAAGCTCAGAGTCTGAAGAACAATAACTGTCCAAATACTTCAGGTCTTGACTGTAACTGTGTTAATGTCGGTACCTGATTTGATTTAGTTTGAATCCTCTGATAAAATAGTTCATTAGTTGTAAGTACAGAGCAGCTGTGTCTCAGCAGGTAGAGAGGTTTGTCCATTAATCACAGCTCAAGTGTTCTTAGGCTAAAACGTCAACCTCAAACCAGCCCTGATGGCCAGACCAGCACCTTGTATGGTATCTGGCTGCCATCTGCCATTTTAACTCCGTGCCTTCATAACAGGGCTCCACTGGCTTGACTCACACGTTCCAAAAATAATGCAAAAATCACAGATGTCGAATCCATTATTTAGTTTTATTCAGTTCATCTGTAACAAATCCTTGTTCACATGAGGTCAAAAGACCGTCTCGATACCCCTGTTTCCTAAAAGGCTCTGAACAAAAGAAAAGGTAAGGCCTCCTTACCTCCCTCTTTCACAGGTGATCAAATTAAAACGACTACACCTAACACCATCAGCGTGTGTGAATGGGTGAATGAGAGGCAGCATGTGAAGAGCTGTGGGTAAAAGTTCTATATAAACGAAGCCATTTACCAGTTTTTAGGTTTAGTGAAATTTGAATCGTGATTTTTGAGTCAGAGCATTCTTATACTCTGGCTGTCTCCATCATCTTTGAGGGCACTCAGTTATAACTCATTTGAAAGCCTTGTGCTTAGGTTTTCTCATCCAACCTGGAAAACATTACAGCAAGTTCAGTTTGTTATAGTGTACCTCCCTCCTGGGCCGAACTCTGAGTTTCCGTCTGAATTCTCTGAGTTTTTATCAAGTTTAGTTCTCAGTGCAGATGAAGTCATTATTTTAGGTGATTTCAATATTCATGTGGATGTTAACAATGATAGCTTTAGCTCTGTGTTTATCTCATTATTAGACTCAGTTGGCTTCTCTCAAAGTGTAAATAAACCAACTCATTGTCTTAACTACACCTTGACCTTGTTCTGTCATATGGCATTGAGATTGAACATTTAACAGTCTTACCACAGAATCCTCTTCTTTAAAGAAATGATTACATCAGTACTTAACTCAGTGTCATACCGACAAAGTTGCTGACTCACTGTGAATCACACTTGACTAAATTGCTCCTCTGAGAAAGACAACAGTGAAACAAAAGAGGTTTGCTCTGTAACTTAGCGCACAAGCTCACAAATTAAAGCGAACAACATGAAAACTTGAGAGGATTTTGTGTTCCACCAAATTGGAAGAATCCTGCTTGGCCTGGCAAGATAGACTTAAAGCATACAGGAAGTCCTTCTGTAATGCTAGAGAAGCCTAATACTGTTCATTAATAGAAAATAAAACCAACCTCAGGTTTCTCTTCAGCACTGTAGCCAGACTGACAGAGAGTCACAGCTCTATTGATCCATGTATTCCTATAGCTCTCAGCAGTAACAACTTCATGGGCTTCTTTAATAATAAAAATTCTATCAGAGGCAAATTTGATCACCTCCTGCTCTCAATTAGCACAGATTTTTCTTTAAGCACAGGAACCTCAGAAACAGTAAAATCGGATTCAGAAAGTTTCTCTTCCATTGATCTTCACCAACTAACTTCTATGATTCCTTCATCTAAATCATCAGCCTAATAAAATCTGCCATATTTCTAGATATGAGAGCTGAACCATCCAAAGTGGGATGGATGCCGTCTCTCCTAATCAGACCAGGTTTTCCAGTCCAGCGACGGAATGATGACATGCGGCTAAACATGTCATCACTGGTCAAATCGGGCAGGGGTCCAGAGATGACTAGGGAGTCCGACACTGTTTTAGCATAGTTACATCTGCCTTTCTAGTCCGCACTAGTCTGACTAGTGCGGACAGTCTGTTTATGTCACAGGGTGACTAAGTGTGAGCGTGTGTATGTGTGTTTGAGAGGGTGCGTGCGCAGCCACCGGAAGTAATTGGGAACAGGATAAGAGACAGGTGTGTGTGTGGCGCGAGAGGCGAGTTTGTTCTCTTGTTACAGAGACAGCGGACAGCGGGGAACTTCGGGCAGCAGGCGGAAGAAGCAGCTGAGTTGATCAGGAGGAGAAGCGGCTGAGGACACTGCGTGCACGAGTGCTGGGCAGGTTGCCGCCACGCCATCTTGGCCTAAGAGTCCGTGAACAGCGCGAGAGGAGCGTCCCGGTCGAGTCATGTGCGCCCGCTGCTGAGTGGGGATCCAGGCCGCCATCACGCCACAGGCATTGCGTTGCGAAAGGGGAAGCCTCGGGTGAAAGTGGAGGGTGGGGACGCGTTCTACCCCTCCTGCGGTTAAGTACCTCTTCATTCTTTATGTACACCGACTGAAGTAGCAGTGTGTGACGGCGTGTTGCCACGATAATTTCTTTCTTTTGTTCTTGGGGTGGGGATAACTTTGGACATTCTGGGACAGATTGGACGTGTCAGGAGTTAAGGCATTTCTCCTAAACTATTTTAGAAATCTTGTGGATCGGGCCTTACTGAGTTGGAGTGGGTTTATTTGCAGTGGAATAGTACTTTAAAGGCTTGCGTTGTTTTGTGTTGGTTTCTTTTGGGTTTTGTTATTCTTTATCCTTATATCTTATTTTATTAGTACTAGCCCTCACCCAGAGAAGATTTCTTAATTTTGTTTCTGGGACTAAGATAGCTCATATAAAGATCGATGGACCGTTGACTACCCTGATAGTTGCCCTGTTTTTTGTTTGTTTTCCCCTTTCCCCCAAGCTACCATCCAACGGCCACACAGGGACCTGTTGCCCCGGGGACTCTCTACACCCCCATCTGGTCAGGTGGACAACCTGCAGGACTTTTTTAAATTCAAGTATCTGGAGTACTCTGGTTTTACTCACTGTGTTTTAACTACGTTTGTAATAAAGGTATTTATATATTTTTTAACTGAACCTTCCTCTGAGTGTTGTTGTTTTGATGTGCCTGCTCCCACAGAGACGAAAAGTGTTATATTACCACAGTCCCTCTACTCGGTGACATTTACAGTGTCCTTTATGTGTTCAGCAGCTGCAGTTGCATTTGCTCTGGGGGGGTAAATGTCAACCAGGATGAGGAAGAGCTCGAGAATTCCCTTGGAAGATAGAAGGGACGAAGAGAGTGACCAGAAGCTCTATGTCTACATTGCAGCTCCTCTCTGGCGACAACCGTGGAGCACCAGCATGTGTTTACATAGAAACACACACCTCTGCTATGTAGCTTCCCGGTGCATTCTGTGTCCCGGTCGAGGTCAGATCGGGGGCAAAGCTGTCGATGTGCAGCGTGTCATCACTGTCATTATTGCTAAGACAAGTTTCTGTGAAAGCGAGCACTGATGCAGTTCTATATTACTTCGTGCATGTAGTTAACAATGGCCTGCAG